>CABHPP010146993.1:0-84507 GCA_902168425.1 Peromyscus attwateri
ACACACACACACACACACACACACACACACACACACGCAGCAGACAGTTCTGCTTTGATGCCAAACAGCTGCGTGACATTGAACTTTGTGTGACTGAATTTAGAAACATGTAAATTTGTAGTGTTTGATCTTATCTGCGGAGTGAGAAGGTGGTTTGTGGGTAGGAAAGTTTTTCCTACAGAGTGCTAATATCCTATGACATTCCCACCTACAGTGAGTGACAGTGAGCAATGCGGGCCAGACAGTGTGTTTCTGATCTTAAAACATAATTTAGAAGTGTGTGTCCATAAACAGATATCTGTATTATTTATTATCCACTGAAGTCTAAATAACACGGGGCCATGTTTCTTCTTCTTCTTTTTTTAAAGTTGTGTTAAAAAAAAAAAGACAAAAAAGCCCATGGTGATTTCCAAAAGCAAACAAAAGAGAGACAAGCTTGCCAGTGTGCGATGCTTTGTTTGTTTTTATTTTTAATCTTCTCGGGTTGAGCTCATGGTCTCACGACAACCGGAATGATTTTGAAAAGTTAACAAAAAAGGCTCTTCGTGTGATAGGTGGAAGAGCTGGTGGAGGAAATTAGCACCCGAGGAAAACAGCTGGTTAATGTATTCACTTTGGTTCCATTTTCAATATGCCAGTGCTCTTCAGGTTACCATGGTGATCATACCTGCTGTTCTGAATTTTCATTCCTAGGAAACAGGGAACATTGTGAGTACCAGGAAGGACACGATTAAAAATCTATTGAGTATTATTTTCAACTACCTATTTAAAAGCACCCCTGTTTCTTTCCCCACATCTCTCCCCACCGCCTGCCTCCTAGTTTGGGTTATTTTGGATTTTCTTTAGTGAGGAGATTGAAACATCTCCAAATACAAATTGTACGAGGAAAATGAAGAAGCGTGTTTAGCCGGAAGTCCTAGTGCACAGCCGTGGGCGTGACGTCACAGCATCGCTAAGGAAACAAGCAACCAGGGCTCTAAAATAAGCACGGGTCAGCAGGAGCTGGCCTAGAAAGCCCCCCAGTGCCGGAGGAAGCTGTGGACCCGGAAACACTCTTGGAGGTGCAGTCCGTCTCCTGTCCAGTGACGTCATGCCAATGTTTACTCTTCACGCTTGAGCAGACAGGGCTGCAGAAGCAGCTCCCTGGTACAGGGTGCTCTCAGTTAGCCTAGGCAAGACTGTGGGGGCTTCGTCCCGGCATTACAAAACAAAATAAACGAAAATAAAAAATGAAAGATGCAACAGAGATGCTGGGAGAGCTTTTCCTCCTAAAACTAACTTGCACTGCGAATTTATAGTCAAATAGAAAAGAATTTCTAAACACTATAAAAGCAACCAGCAGATTTTACATGTGTTGCTCCTTCCTACTTTTAAAACACAACAGTCCTTTCAGCTCTAATGAAAGGTATCCAAAGAGTCAGAACCGAGTAGCCCGAAGTACCCTACTGTTTACATTTCTAGGTATTGGCTGTACAACACAGTTGGCCTGTGTAAGAAGTAGTACTCACTCAATTCACATTTAAGATTCTAAAAAAGAGCTGCAGAGATGGTGGTTAAGTAAACCTGCTGTTCTTGAAGGATACCTCTCCTAGTACCCACATCATGTGACTCACAATGAACTCCAGTTCAAGGGGATACAATGCCCTCTTCTGGCCACTTCGCTCCTATACCTCTACCCTCACTGACACAGTTACACATACAAATAGTTAAAAATAAATCTTCTTAAAAATTCTTCTTTGGTACAGTACATCCCGACCACAGCCTCCCCTCACTCCACTCTTCTGAGTTCCCACCACATCTCCTTTCTGTTCCAGATCCACTCCTCTCCTTCAGAAAAGAGTAGGTCTCCCAGGGTTGTCAACCAAATGTGCCCTGACAGGGTGCAGGAAGACTAGGCACAAACCCTCATAGCAAGGCTGGGCAAGGCAACCTGGTAAGAGGAAAAGAGTTCCAAGTACAGACGAAAGAGTTAGAGACACCCCCACTTGCACTGTTAGGAGTCCCACAAAAGTCCCAAGCTGAACAACCACAACATGTATGCAGAGGACCCAGCTCAGACCCATGCAGGGTTTGTGTTTGTCATTTCAGTCTCCCAGAGCCCCTGTGAGCCCTGCGTAGTTGACTCTGTGGACTGTATTTTCCTGGTGTGCTGACCCCCTGACTCCTACAGTCCTTCTTCCCCCTCTTCCTTGGGGTGCCCTAGCACTGTCTAATGTTTGGCTATGGGTCTCTGCATCTGCTCCCACAAGTAGCTGGGTGAAGCCTCTCTGATGATGATTGGGCTAAGCACCAATCTATGAGTATAGCAGAATATCATTAGGGCTGGGCGGTGGTGGTGCACGCCTTTAATCCCAGCACTCGGGAGGCAGAGGCAGGTGGATCTCTGTGAGTTTGAGGCCAGTCTGGGCTACAGAGTGAGTTTCAGGACAGGCGCAAAGCTACACAGAGAAGCCCTGTCTTGAAAAACCAAAGCAAAAAAAAAAAAAAAAAAAAAAAAAAAAAAAAAAAAAAAAAAGAATATCATTAGGAATCATTGACTTTTTTTTTTTTCCAGTCATGTTTGGTTCTACCCTTGGTCTCTGGGTTATCCAGTCTCTAGTTCCTGGCCATCCAGGCAGTATAGGGCAGTATAGGGCTCCCTCTCATGGTGTGGGCCTCAAGTTAGACCAGTCATTGGTTGGCCATTCCCACAGGTTCTGAGCCACCATTGCCCCTGCACATCTGGCAGGCAGGGTAGGTTGTAGATCAAAGGTTTTGTGGCTGGGTTGGTGTCCCAGTCCCACCACTGGAAGCCTTGCCTGATTACAGAGGATGGCTGGTTCAGGCTCTGAATCCTCCATCACTAGGAGTCCTTAATAGGGTCACCCTCATAGGATCCTGGGAGGTTCTACTGCACTGCGTTTCTACATTGCCCCAATACCCTCCAGTTCCAATAGTCTCCCCATACTCTCTCCCTCTACTTTCCCTCTGCCTGATCCCTATATGTTTAACTATTTAATATACAAGTAGTTAAAAAAATAAATCTTAAAAAAGGTTCTGAAACAAGAATCTACGCTACAATCTCCCATTTCCATTGCCACACAGCAAGCGAAACAAGCCCTCTAAATCAGTAAGCAGACCAAAAAGCATATCAGAAAAATGAAAAAGAATAAGAGGACTATTGAGAGAATAAAGTGCTAGAATATATTTACAAAATCCAGAAATAATACTGATTTTTACCTATTAAACTTCATTTGCCTGTTCTATCTCATACTAGATACTTAGCTTTGTTATTGTACTTAATCCTCATAACAGGTATAGGTGGTTGTTGTTCTTAATATCAACTGTTTATTGATGAATTACATCTGAGAGACAGTAAATTGTACAAGAAATTGCACGTAGGCTGGCATAAGGGCAGAAAGGCATGATAACATCAATACTTATCATAAGTTTCAGGGCCAATAATCCTATAACCAAAGCTGGGTTAACAAGGGTAAAACATAAAAATATATGTGGACAGTGTTACATGCCACAGAAGGCTTCAGGATGAGAATCCAAAGACTCAAGAAGACATTGTGTGTAGTACATGCATTTTGTATGCGTTTGTGTGCAGATTGCAGCTTTGTATGGAGGTACTGGGTGCCCTTCCTCAGGAGCTGGTCACCTTATTCTTCGAGATGTGTTCTCGCTCTGGGACATGGGACTCAGTGATTCAGCTAGGCTGGTTGGCCAGAGAGCCCGAGGGATCCTTCTGTTTTCTCCTTCCCAGTGCAGGGATTACAAATATGTGGCACATCCCTGACTTTCCTTGTATGTGTATAGTGTGTGGATGTGTGTGCGTGTGTGTATGCAGATATGCTCACCCATGCATACATGCGTGGAGGCCAGAGGTCCATGACAAGTGTCTTCCTTTATCACTTTTCATCTTATTTTTGAGACAGTCTTATGGTGATATTTTCTTTTGTACTAAAATGTTATTTGTATGTTAATAAATAAAGTTGCCAGGGCGTCAGAGCTATTAGCAAGCCATAGGAAAGCAGGGCGGTGGTGGCGTATGATTGTAATCCCAGCACTTGGTAGGCAGAGCTAGGTAAGTCTCTGTGTGTTCAGGGATACAGCCAGCATTGGATACACATGCCTTTAATCTCAATACCAACCATAGAACACCTGGAGGTCTATACAGACAGGCCGTGATGAGGCGGTCATGTGGTTGGGTTTACAACCAATGAGAAGGCAGAACAGAAACTCTATATAAAGACTTTAACACAGTGGTAGCTGCTCCTTTGGAGAGGTAGGACCACTGCAGGAGGAAGGGTAAGGTTTTAGCTCTTAGCTCTGACCTCTTGGCTTTCTTCTTTGCATTCGTTCTGTGTTTCTTATTTAATAAGACGGTCGGTTACATCTACACAGTCTCTCATTGAATCTGGAAGTCACTGATTCAGCTAGGCTGGCCCAGACAGCAAGCCCCAAGGCTCTGTTTGTCAGCTCTAACTTCCAATGCTAGAGTTACAGTTGTGCAACACTGTGACTAGCTTTTGTTTGGGTACCTAGGGTATGAGCTCAAGTCCTCATACTTGCCAAACACGTTACTGACTCAGCGTCTCCCTGGCTCCATTGGTGGATTTCTGTGTAGATAGTGGGAATCTGAATTAGGTCTTCAAAGCTTGCCTAGTAGACAGTTTACTGACTGAGAAATCTTTCCAGTCCCTAGGAAGGCTTTTTGTTTGTTTGTTTGTTTTTGTTTTTCGAGACGGGGGTTTCTCTGTGTAGCTTTGGTGCCCTCCTGGAACTCGCTCTATAGACCAGGCTAGCCTCGAACTCACAGAGATTCACCTGGCTCTGCTGCTCGAATGCTGGGTTTAAAGGCGTACACCACCACTGCCCAGGCCCTAGGAAGACTTTTTATGCTTGGGTCTGATCAAGAGTGAAGTTCTATTTAGAAAGGCGACTGGACAAAATGATCCTACAGATGACATGTAGACAGAGGGAGGAAACCCGCATGGGCCTGTCCAGGTTCTTCCTGGCTCCTCTTTGGGGCATGCCTTCCCTCCATTCCATAGAATAAGATCATGGGGACAGGGCAGGGGTAGAGTGTCCTTTATGGGGCCCAGGCCTGCTGAAGGGGAGGAGCCTGCTTCTGATCGCCCCAGAGGGAGGGACTGCCGCTTCCGTGATTCTCCTCAGAGATGGGAAAGGGAAAACCAGAAATTGCTTCCAGTGCAAAGTACTCAATGAACTTAGGGTACTATTTTCTGAGCCACAGCACTACTAAGTGGTGGCACTTATAGGTAAAAACTCAAAGGAAAGAAAGAAGAAAGCAAGCAAGGGAGCATATTATGGAAGATATTATGGAAAGAGAGGATGGTAGAAACACAGAGCAGGGACACAGGTCACAAAAGAGAAGTGACCTGTGCCGTGTTCAGAGCGCCATCGCTGCGGTGTAGATTCCAAGTGCCAAGGTGTACGCGAGGGGACAAACTGGCTCTTGTGCTGTGTAATAGCCAGTGTCAAGTGCGTTCACACGGTCAGCTGGCCAAAGCAGGCGCCCAAAGCTCCTCTGAGAAGAGGCAGCCAGAAACTGGGAAGCAGGCTTCACTCTCACAAAGCCCCTTTTTTTAACTTAGAGAATTTTCCTCTGCCCCAGAACAAAATTATTTATGCTTCTATGTGAATTCATATCCTCATGTTGGAAAGCAGAGCTAGTACAAGCTTTTTAAATAACTCCCAGTATGGAAGAAAGTGATATATACTTTATTTATTAAAGCATGGTCCTAGAGACTGAGAAAATGGATGTTAGATTTTATGCTGCTCTTAGAAATTCAGGGTGGCTGTAAAACAGCCTTAATCAAATTTCATTATTGTCCAGGGTAATTTTAGAAGTTGATCCAGAAAGTTCCATCAGACTTTATTAACTCCTATTCCATATGAAACCATCACAGAGGAGATGTAAGATAAATTGGTGTCTTGTAAAACGAGTGGTGTAAAATGGGTCCCTACAGACAGTATCTGTAACTTACCACAAGAGGGCGTGTTGGTACTTTAAAGATCAGTGAGTTGCCAGTCCGACACCAAAGGACGAGGCACAAGCCTGCTCTTCTGCAGTTGCTAAACACTAAATCTGTAGAGTTTCCTTACTCATTTTTACGGCACCTGAAAAGAATAACCAGATTTTGCTCATTAGTAAACAAGGCCACACAAATTCTCATTTTCATTAAAAAATGGCTAGTGTTTTTTCTAAAATTTTGTATTCTTGGATTAGTATCATATATGTGTAATTTCTAGATGTGTGTCATTCATTGTCAGCAGTGAGCAACGTGTCTTGGTGAACATTAAGAAAACAAGTTGTTTCCTTTTGTTATCAACAATGCAAATTTCAGACTGATGCAACTGAGGTTCATCTTAGAAGATGGGAGAACATTGAAGAATTATGAATTATACAGAAATTATACCAGCTGACATATTCAAATAATCTCCACACCACTCTTCTCTCACACACATAAGTAGGTGACATGTTGTATATTAAATGATGGCCTTTTCACTTTGTTATTGAGCATTTCAAATAGGGGTACACTTTATTTTCATAATTTCTACCCCACCAACATCCTTCTTCCTTCTTGCTTTCTCTATCATTCATGACCTCTTCTTGTATAATTATTGTTTTACACACATACACACACACACACATTCATAGAGACACACACAGAGAGACACATATACATATACTCACACACACACAGGCACACAAACATAAACACAGACAAACACAGACAGAAACACACATACACATTCACAGAAACACACACAGAGACACACATAGACATAAACACACACACAGACATACACACACAGAGACACACATATACATATACTCACACACATAAACACACATAGACATAAACACATACACACAGAGAGACAGGTGTACACATGCACACACACAGACACATACACACAGACACACATACACATTCACAGAAACACACAGACACACATAGACATAAACACACACAGACATACACACACAGAGACACACGTACACATTCGCAGAAACACACACAGACACACATATACATATACTCACACACACATAAACACACATAGACATAAACACATACATACAGAGAGACACATGCACACATGCGCACACACACACAGACACACACACACACACATACACTGACACTGTTTCTTGTATTTATGTGTATTTAGGACTGACAACTTGGGACTGAACAACCAGGGGTCTTGTCCCTGGAGAGAACGAATTCTCCCTTCCTAAGCAGCCATGGATTGTCTGTAGCTCTTCATCCGGTGGGTAGGGCTTTGTAAAACTTTCCCCCTCCCAGATGGCACATCAACTTGAGTTGTCATTGTGCGAGTCTGGCTTCTATTGACAGACTCATCCATCATTTTTAAGCCTTAATTCTGCTTCTCTAATAATCAGTGGAATCTCCAAGAATTTGTGTATTGTTATCTAAAGCAGAAGATCAAAATAAATAAAAGGAAGCGAACTGGAAAATTCTCACAGCATATTAAGTTTGGGGTGATCGTAGAAGTATATGTGATGTTTTTTTAGTAGCAGAAAAATAAATGCATATCTTTTCATCCAAAGATTGACAAACATTTTCTGTGAAGAGTTGTGCATTCCTGATTCTTGTGTGCTACCTGACTATGCTGGCTAGTTTTGTATATCGTCTTGACACAATGCTAGAATCATCAGAGAGGAGGGAGCCTCCATTGAAGAAATTCATCCATGAGATCCAGCTGTAAGGCGTTTTCTCAATTAGTGATCAATGAGGGAGGGCGCAGCCATCCCTGGGCTGGTGGTCCTTGGTTGTATAAGAAAGCAGGCTGAGCAAGCCAGGAAACAGCACTTTTCCATGGCCTCTGCATCAGCTCCTGTCTCCAGGTTCCAGCCCTGTTTGAGTTCCTGTTCTGACTTCTTCAGTGATGGACTACATGTGGAAGTGTAAGCCAAATGAACCCTTTTCTCCCCAACTTGCTTTTTGGTCATCATGTTTCACTGCAGTAATAGAAACCCTGACTAAGACACTGACTTAGGCTATTTTTGAAGAAAAAAAAAAGTCACAATTTTGAAACCCCATTGGCAAGGACCTAATGGTAAATGGCATTAAGGCAGGAGTATGTGTGGAGATGGAATTCTTTCACCAGCTAGGCAGTGTTTTAGAGTCAGACTTAACTATCTTGTTTTCAAGAGAACCAGATTCTGTGAGTATGGCCCCATTCTTTCTGTGAGAAACACTGCTATGACTGAATGACCTCTCAGGCAGCTCCATTGCCTAGGGTTTATCACCTCCTAACACTGCTGCACTGGGCACCGAGCTCCCAACATATGAACCTTGTTGTCAGACCACATTCGAACCATAGCAAGCCAAATAGGACGTAACTTCTGACTTTGTGGGGGAGATGGAAACCATCCCTCTGGCTACTTTGCTACTGTGTGTGAAAGCCGCCAGAAGCAAGCCTGTGAGTGGACATGGCATGCTTGAGTTCCATTAAAACTGTATTTAATAAAATAGATATCACACTGGATTGAGCCTTCTGGCTGTCACCTGCTGAACCAAACTTTTCATCCAGCTGTACACTCCTTCAGCAAAGAAGGGAATGAGGAGACACTAATTTTTGAGACTTTGATATAGAATGGAGAGAACCTCGTCTATCCAGAGAAGAGAGTGATACAGGAAGCACCATCTCAGTCCCAGGAAGTGTCCACCAGAGTCCTTAGCAAAGAGCCAAAGTTGCCGCAGGGAATAGGTATTTTAGGGAACGGGTTGAAACATGTGCATAACTCACATCTAGAGTAGAGCTCTGATGGTGCAGCAAGCCCAGAAGTCTATGATAATGGTCTATCCTGAGCATCAGAAGGACCGGGTTCCCTAATCATTGATAAGATAACCACGGACCTCTGGAAAGGCAGAACTTTGCAACAAGACAATTGTGTGTGATAAATTAGTCCCAAGAATATGCTCCCATTCTCTAAATTTAATTCCTACACCAGGGGCAATTCCTAAAAGAGCACTGGAATTTTGAATATTTTAAAGTTGTATTTCATGGTTCAAAGAAAGACAAAGATTCCTAAGTGCAATAGAGTGACAGATGCATTGTAAGTTGATTTAAGAAATCAGCTAAGACTTTCCATAGTCAACTAGTTACTTGATGAAAGGAAAAGAGGTTTATACACGTATGTACTGCATGGTTCATAAGTTTGATTCCAGAAAGACATTGAGATCTTTGGAAAGCACTATTTCCCAGGCCACACTGCAGACTTGCTACATTCGATTTCTTTGCAACCTGTGACCCAGGCATTGTCTAGTGCTTCTGGGTCTTGGTAGTGCCCAGGCTACTTCCAGCTCAGGGGTTGGTACTTAGGAGTCAGAAAGATGAAGGACAGACTTAATTGTTTTTTGTTTGTTCATTTTTTTTTTTTTTTGAGGTGGGTCCTAATCTAGGATCTGCTTTCTTGAAGTCATTTGCCCCTGAGCTAGTAAAGTGTGCAACATTTCCGAGTTGCAGTTATCGTCTCCATGACAGGGAGCAGTGGCAGCCTCTGGAGTAAGAAGTGAACTGTGACAGTGTGATTCACAGGGGCTTGCAGAGGCAAGCAAACATTTCAAGACAAGATCTGAAATTTCGATCTCTTTTCTTTTTCTTCCTTGGGGCAGTTGAACTAGTTTTGCTTCACTCACAAGTACACAGAATTCTACTGAAATGAAATCATTTTTTAAAAGCAGATACCAAATTTTAGTTTCGTTCCAAACCCAGCATTTCTTCTAAAATGCCTTGAGAACTTTGAGTTCAGGTGGACTTGATGGTGTAGAGTAGCACAAGAGATGATGGATTAGCACAAGAGATGGATTAGCACAAGAGATGGTTTAGCATGCCCACCATTTTCAGGCCTTAGTACCAGCTGGAGAGATACCAAGGATGGGTGAGGTCATGACCCAACCTATGCTGACTTTCTCTGCATTTTGGCATAAAGCAATTCTGTCTACTTGGGAACTGGCTTTCATTTAGGAATTCCTGCCGGGCCTTGTTCTTACACGCAGGGGTAGGTGGTTCTTTTTCCTTGTTAGAAGTGCAGCTAGGTCACAGTGAATTAGACCACATCTGTTGCTCCTTTACAAATTTACTTTTATTATTTTATCCTCTCCCTGGTTTGTCTGAACAAAGAACACCACTCCCTTTCAGTCTTGAGCATGGAAAAACACAGGGCAACCCAGCAGTGGTGACTTGGCAGGAGACACAATGCCGAGGAGGGAACTGGCAACTCCCTTCCTCAGGTCAAGCTCTTTCTTCTTCCTTGTAAGCCATTCTTCATCTGCTCTTTGGAGGACACTTGGCTTCCCCCCCCCCCCCCAACACACAAGTCTAGCGAATCCATCAAGGAAGAAGATAATTATACAGCACACGTTGTGGATGTTCTCTCTACAGCAGAAAGTATCTGAGGAACAGAAAAGGAGACTGGCAATCATTCAGTTATTTTCTTGAAAGACGAAAGCCAGGAAGAACAAAATTGTGATTAACGGAAGCATGGCTTCAGATTCCAGAGCCACAGTGCTGTCTCCAATGGTTGTGGCCTGTGGGTCAGAGGCCACAGGCTATGTGGATTCTTAAAATGGGTCAGGTTCTTTATACACAACACCACGTTTGCATTCTAATTTAGAGTCTGCCATTAGTCCAACTAGGAGTGGGAAATCCTACTTACTGGCTCCATCGGCTCTGCCTAGTTTCACAAAGCACACAGTGAAGGAGATAGTGAGGTTTTTCAAGGAGTCAAGAGAGGACAATTAGGCAGTATTGTATGTTAATGTGGTTCTTCTTAGGGGGTTCTTTTTGAATGGAATGAGAACTGGAAGGCCCAACCAGAAGTAGAATTTGAAGCCATTCCTTTAAATCAATGCACATCTCTCAGAATCTTAGGAAAAATAAATATTCTAAAACCAAAACATGACTCTTATTTTTAACCAAAAAATTGTTTCCCAAGCCAAATATTAAAGCAGTGCACAGATGCTCAAATTAGTCAGAAGTACATTTGTCAAATGAAGTTGGAATTCGTGTGTGGAAAACAGGCGAAAAAAGGATTAGTTGCTTGCTACTGCTTAAAAAAAAAAATGTGTTCTTCAAAGTAGCCGTACAAACTGGAAAGAAGCTCATCTCTGAGAGAAATTATTTATCCTTTTATCTTCTACAGTAACGTCTCAAGGGATTACTTAGGGGGTCAGAATAACAGCAGTATGTTAGGTGGTTGAAAGCGATTGCTTTGTACATTTTCAGACACTTGGTATTTGTGATTGGGAAGCAGTTCTTAGCCAAGAGAAAAACGTTTAACATCAGGGTGTTCATAGCTCACTCGGCAGATGGGCTGCTCCCAGTGACAACAGTTAGTAATGGTGTTCCACCAAGTGTCAAGTCCTCAAGTACGAGTGAGAAATAAACGACCAGTGACACAGATACACAATCGCCGAGCCAACTAATGAAGGGCTTTATGGAGCTAGATGCCTTGGTGTTGTCACTGCCTTTTCCTCTAGTTACTAGAGTGTTTAGGAGAAATTCTGGCCACTGGCAGCCCTGACAAGCTGGTCTCAGGACTTTCACCGGAGGAGTGAGCCAGATCAGTTTCAGGTGCCAACATGGGTTCTTAGTGCCCAGCAACCCGTACTGCTTCCTTCAGCAGATAAGTTTTTCCTAGGACTTGGACTTCCCCTTTGGCTTGCTTAGTGGTCTGCTGGTTTATTCTGAGCCAGTTGTTGGGTGTCTTCTTATTTGGATATCTTCCTAGTTGTTTCAGAGCATCTGTGTGGAGCCTGGTTTGTTAACATCGAGCCTGTTTCTGGAGCCTCTCATCCAATATCTAGCTCCATAGTTTTTCTGTCTCCTCTCTCCTGCCTATTGCAACCATTTTCCTTTTAATGTAGAAATTATGATTGGTCAGAAAGATGTAGAAATTGACCAAAAGGGTGGCGTTTCATCCCTCAGATAAGCAGTAGCCTCCCAGAGAACATCAAGACCATACAGCCAGTTCTTGACTTGGAAGGGAACATTGGCTCAGACAGGAGGTCACACATCAGGACTGCTCATCCCATGTCTTAAGCCCCCTCATATTTATATAAGCATGCATGATAAGCTCAAGATGAGTGGGAGGAACCAATCTTGGGCCAAGACCCAAAGGAGCTACTTCCATGACGAGCACATAAATCTGACCCAAACCAGATAACATGCAAAATTTCAATTTTCAGGAAAGAAAAAAAGATACTAAAGTGATAAATAAAAAATCAAGTAAGGAGGGAATATTGGGGAACCTACCCCCCCACCGTTTGGTACAATGTGGTTGGTTTTGTCAATTTAACACAAAGCTAGAGGGAAACAGAAATCTTAATTAAGAAAAGTCTGTAGAACATTTTCTTGACTAATAATTGATGTCAAATGTCCCAGTGACATTTGGGGACAGTGACACCACTGGGTGTAGTTCTGGGGTGTGTATGGAAACAAACTGGAAGATCCAGGGGGAGCAAGCCAGTATGTAACACTGCTTTCCAACTTCTGCTTCAGTTCCTGCTTTTAGTTCCTTCCTTGGTTTCCCTCAATGGACAAGATATGTAAACCAAATAACCTTTCTCTCCCCAGTTGCTTTTGGTCATTGTGTTTTATCACAACAGTAGAAACCCTAACTAAGACAAGTACTCTAGATGGTTTTGTGCTTGTTAATTATTGTACTTCAGTTTATTTTTAAGTATTTGAAGAAATGGGAGTATTTGGTTTTCCTCCCTCCCCACTTGTCGATGTAATGAACTGAGGCTCTAGACAATAGAACTAAAGGCCACACTGGGCAATCTACTTTGATTCAAATGAAATAGTATCAAAAACATTAAAGTGCTAATTTATTAAAAAAAAGATTTTTTAAATGTCTCAAAAAGTTAATAAAGGATGTTAAAGAATAGGAAATTAAAGAGATATTAGAGGTCATGTCACAATTAAAGATGGATTCTGAGGGACTCAACTTTTCTCCATCTCCTGTTCTAACCCATCCTTCTCTGACCTTGTCCCTTCTTCTGTCATCAGCCTTTCCTCAGATCTTTTCCCTAATAAACCAAACAGAATTCCTTCTTGGAGGCAGCTGTGCCTCTTTATCCTATGGGGCAAAGAGAACTAACACTAACTCTACTCTCTAGTTAAAGCCTTGTTTATGGAACTTTTCATGTCATATCAAGACTTTTTGGGGTTTAACAAAATATTTCAGATCATTTAATTGGCCTATATACCAGCGCTTTCTGATTTTATTAACTAATTACATTTTGTACTTAAAAGAGCAATTCTCTCTATCCTGATTAGCTCTTTTATTTTGAAGTTAGGTGGAGAATTTCAATAGTTTCAGAACAAGGAAAATTATAAACCAGGGCATTTACCAGACACACTGGTGAGGATCGCAGGCTGATGGGTTACAATGAAGTGGAGAAAACTCTCTTGTTGGTCTCAGATGCTGCCTGATGATAATCTTAGCATCTGCGTTGGTGGAAGCAAGTGGTCTACTGAGAATGTACTTTAAAGACTTTACCTGGAGGTAAAGGGGATATTAACTCAAACACAGAGATAGCCAAGGCATAACTTTTAAGGGGAATAAAAATAGCCCAAGATAAGTTGTCTCTGAATCTGTAACATTCTTAAAAAATTTATTCTTTGAAATGTCACACATGTATGCAATGAAATATAATCATATATGCCCCAATTTCCTCCTCCAAATCATCCTTCCCCATTTTCCCAATATGTTTCCCATCCAATTTCATGTCTTTATCTTTTTAGCAATATTCTTTTATTTAAACTTATCCATGCACTTTATTTTGATCATACTCTTCCCATATCTCCAAATCTTCTCAGATTCTCTCCATCTCCTACCCACCTAATTTTGTGTGTGTCTAAAAAACAAAACAAAAAATGAAGATCAAAAGCAAAACAAACTAAATGAAACAAACCAATAAGAAAAAAAAAACCAAAACAAAATGCACACAAAAACATGGAATCTGTTTTGTGTTTGGTCAGTCACTCCTGGGCATGAGGTCTGCCCCGGAATATGGTTCATATACCCAATGACACTCTATTGGAGTAAACTGATCTTCCTTTTCCAAGTAGATATCAATTGCAAATAGCTTCTTGGTTCAAATGGGGATTTGTGTCTCCCTGCCCTACTTAGTGCTGGGGTTTTGTCTGGTTTGAATTTTGCAGGTCTTGAGCATGTTGCCACAGTCTCTGTGATATGTCATATCATAGATCACTTACATGTATCAGTTCTGTGCCTTGATGATGCTGTTTCCATGGAGTCACCCACCACCTCTGGCTCCTACAGTCTTTCCACCTCCTCTTTTGCATAGATCCCTGAGCCTTGAAGGGAAGGGTTTGCTAAAGCCATCCCATTTAGGGTTTTAGTGCTCCAGAGTCTTACTCTTTACACATTCTTCAGTTGTCTCTGTGTGAACTATTGTCTGCTGCAAGAACGGGCTTCTCTGATGAAGGGTGAACGGTACTCTGACCGACTGGTATAGTAGTATGGCATTAGGAGTCATGGAGTAGACTTCAAGTACAATCAAAAAGTGGTTGGCTACTCCCATAGCTTTGCACTACTATTGCACCAGTGTATGCTGCAGGCAGGTTGCTGTTGTAGGTCTCAGTTTGTAGCCGTGTGACACTGATGATTATCAGTGTCACATACTGATACTTTGATGTGGCATGCAAAGTATCTTCCCACACCATGGATGCTATTTTGCTGTTGTGGTATTTCCCTCCTGCCCCCTTGTTGAACTGTTCCGGGTTTATTTCTTCTTTGTGTTCTCTTGGGTGTAGTTTCCCTTCTCTTCAGACTGAAGTTTTCCTTCCAGTGTCTTCCTATAGACCCAGATTGGTAGATAGACATTGTTTAAATTTGTTCTTATTGTAAAATGCTTTTCTTCCTCTGACAGTTGTGATTTGCTGACTATAGTAATGCATGTTGGCATTTGTGGTCTCTCAGAGTAAGTAGAATATCTGACCAGGTCCTTGAGGCTTTCAGAATCTCTACTGAGAAATCAGGTGTTATTCTATAGGCTTACTTTTCTTTATATGTGACTTGGTCTTTTCCCCTTGCAGCTGTTAATACACTTTTTTTGCTCTGTATATTTAGTGTTTTGATTATTATGTTTCGTGGGGAGTTTCTTTTCGAGTCCAGTCTATTTGGTGTTCCATTACCCTCTTGTACCTTGATAGAGACTTCCTCCTTTAGATTGGGGAAATTTTCATCTATGATTTTTTTTTTTTTTTTTTTTTTTGCTTTTCAAGATGGGGTTTCTCTGGGTAGCCCTGGCTGTCCTGTAACTAGCTTTGTAGAACAGGTTGACCTGAACACAGAAATCCATCTGCCTCTGCCTCCCATGTGCTGGGATTAAAAGTGTGTGCCACCATGGCCAGCTGTGTATAATTTAAAAAGAAATATTTTCTGTGCTTTTGACTTGGGTTTATTCTCCTTCCCCTATACCTATTATTTGTAGGTTTGGTTATTTCATAGTATCCCAGAGTTCTTGGATGTTTATGTGGGAATTTTCTCAGATTTAACATTTTATTTGACTGAGTCTTTCATCTCTTACATGTAGTGTGCAAGGGGTTGTTGATAAAGATGTCACATTTAGGGCTCAGTACTCACAGCCAATTTATCCCAGAACTTTGACAGTTATGAGTCTCTACAAGCACTCTTAATCACCGAGCCATCTCTCTAGTTCCTAGGGTTTCTTTTTTGAGACAGGGGTTCTCTGTAGCTTTTGGAGCTTGTCCTGAAACTCACTCTGTAGACCAGGCTGGCCTTGAACTCACAGAGATCTGCCTGCCTCTGCCTCCTGAGTGCTGGGACTAAAGGGGTACACCACCACCGCTTCTTACCGAACTTGAAGCTCATCATTTTGACTAGCATAGCTGGCAGATAATCCTCTGGGAGCCACCTGTCTCCACCTCAGCTAACACTGGGCTGCTGGGATCTGAACTCAAGCCATGCTTACCTGGTAAATACTTTACTGACTACGCTTGCTTTACTTCAAGCCTTATCTGTGTATGATTAGCTTAAGTTCTGTGTCTTTGAAATCTAAGATTTCCTACCTTATTTCTACAGATAGAAGCCTCAGATAAAATCAAGACATGGGGAAAGAGGTGTACATAATTATGTAGTCTTAGTCTAGTGCTGTCTGGTTGACCCCTGTTTCAGCTCTGGTTCTGCAAGGTGGTCAGTCCAGAGACTCCTTTTGTCTTCATGGGATGAGGTTGTCAGAAAACAATTCCTCATGCTTGATTATAGGTTTAGGACAGAGACTTAATCTCTGTCCCTTCAAATTTAAAGATGGATGAGGTAGGCTGGGAATACATGAGCGGATAGATACTCCTTAGATAATAACATATATAAAGGTGAACAGGTCTATATAATGAGATTCACAAAGAGCTACATACACAGAGAGACCTTATTTCAAAAAACAAAACCAAAAATGAGCTAAAATCCCTCAACCAGATTATCCACATCTGAACATTTGGGATATTTTAAACATGCTTTCCAAGGGAATCTTTTGTAGCCAGTTTACACACATATGGGTACCAGTGAATCAGAGGGAGAGGTAAAGCCAGCATTCCTTATCATAATACTCAAAGCTCTCTGCAATTATGTATCTATCATTCTTGTTCTTGTTTCTTTTTTTTTCCTCCCCCTTTGGCTATGATAAAGTGGCCCTGACACAAAGTAACTTAGAGGACATTTCCAATTATAATCACCAAAGTGGTGAAGTCACAGTAGCAGGAGAAAGCTGGTCACATCATATCCACAGTGAAGAGCAGAAAGAATGACTGCACTTGTTTGCTTGCTTGTGCTAAGATAGATTCCTCCACTCTTATATTGCTAAGGACCCATGCTTAGGGAATGTTGCCACCCACAGTGGGGCTGGTCTTTCCCCATCAATAGTTTTATTAGGACAAGGCCCCCGGACATATCCATAGACCAACCCAATTTAGATTATCCCTTATTGAGACTCTTCCAATGTGATTACAGGTTGTATCAAGTTGGCAATTAAAACTAAGCATTATGATTCTATAGCTATTTATCTTTGTGGGTTCTCCAACTCCCTGTTCTTGATGACATCGCTCTTTTAATTTACTCATATTTTTTTCATTGATTTTAAAACTGTCTCAAATTTTCTCAAGTTGGGAAAAAGTTCTTTATTTAATCAACATCCAAGAGACTAGCCAGAGTATGAGTATATGTTTGTAATCTCAGCACTCAGAGGCTGAGGCAGGAGGACTTCAAGTTCTAGGCCTGACTAGATTATACTTGAGAACTTGTCTCAATAATAATGATGATGATGTTAACAAGGTAATGACTGCTTGGTCATGATATTTCACTTGCTCCTACCAAGAGAATGAATTGCTTCTTTTATGTTCACAGTGTACTTTATTCATACCTGCTTCCAAGTATTTTTTTTAATTATCCCAAATCTGCTTATCACAGACAGAGTTGTTTGTAAACCTTTGCTAATAGAGATGTGAGCTCTTATAGGTCAGAGAATGCCAAGTTCAACAGTGTACCTCACCCAGCCCTTAGAAAGCATCTAACAAGTGTTCAGTATTCCCCTAAGTATCATACTACCACTGTGAGGCTCAGGATATGATTTTAAAGTTTTGTTTTACTTATTTATTTAGACAGAGGGTTGCTATGTAGTCCATTGTAATGTTGAATTCTTGATCACTGTTTTACCTGTAGAGTAGTAGGATTACAGGTGTATGCCAACAAGCCTGGGGTGCTGTGTGGGGTGCAGTGCAGCTCAGAATTGGAAGGACTAGTCCTGTCTCGGAATGGGAAAAGTTTTGTTTCTTTGTTCATTGTCCTAGTTCAGTTAAGATCAAGTGTAGGAAATACAGGAACATCTGCAGGTTAGGTCAGGGAAGTGAGGCCAGTATCTGTGCCATTTGGAGTGGATTGAAATTGGCTGTAAGGTACATATACCTCCCCCCACTCTTGTAAGATTTGAATTTTGATTAGGATTATGGGCCAAAATAAAGTAGAAATTATGTTTCTGAAATAAAAAGTCCTCTTCTCTAAGTAATAAGCAAATCACTGATAGAGTGAGTCAAACAGTGCTAAGCGTTATAAAGAAAGGAGAACAGTGATGTTCTGGGAGGCTGTGCTTCTTGAGAGAGGTAGGTAAGGACCGGATGTGTTAGAGGTTAGGAAGGGCTCTTAGAGACATGTTGAGTTGAGAAGTGGGTATGACAAAGGAGCCAGCAGGAGATAGTTCCAGGAAGAGGGATATTCAAGTGGTACAGCCTTGGGAGATGAGTGTGTTAGAGTAGGGAACAGAAGAGCGGCAGTGTGTCTAGAGGCCATTCCGAGAAGGACCCAGCTGAAGAAATAAGGATGGAGAGGACGGATGGTAGAGGGTGTGGCCAGAGATTTGCAGTACACATTTATACCAAGTGTACCAGAGAGCTATTGGAAAGTTTTAGCAGGAAGGGAGATATCAAAATGAGAAACATTAAAGAGATATAATTAGCAGAATTAGGTGGTATCTGTGTGGTACTTTTCATAATTTTGTATTTTAATGCTATATAAGCTGTTAAAAATGATGGGAGTGGCTGCCAGTAAGATTCTCCTCTAGAAGTTTATAAATGTAATATGAACTGCTTAGAAGTTTTGAAAATTCTCTCTGGACGTATTATATATGCTGTTTTTGTGTTTATCAAAGGTCAACATCTAAACTATATTCAAAATACCTTTGCTTTCAATGGACTCAGTTCGTTCTGTACATCAGAATCTTTTGTCCTGTTTGACTCAGAAAATGTCATACTTATTTCAAAATGAGAAAACCATTTAGCTACAAACATTAAAAAATCTTTATCTTAAGAAAATTACTAAGTACTTTTTGGAGAACAAATTAGTGAAGAAGTTAGACACATAATTTTATGTCTTGGTCATCATATATACTGTTTTTAGAACTCTTTAATTTTCCCACTGGTATTTTTCTTTAGTTTTAAGTGACCTATCTGCCACTGTTGAGGAAATTCAGAAACCTCTGAGAAGTCTGGACTCTGATGTCATAATAAATTATAAGAAAAGTAAAATATTATTGGGATAGAAAATAGATAATGAAGTGGTTTCTAAATATATTTTAAAGAGAGACTGTGAAAAGGAAGTTTAAAGGATTCAAAGGTTTTTGGTTTTTTTGGCTTGGCCGCTGAGTAGAGGTCGAGGTAGGTGCTATTGAGTAGAGGCAGATGTTATTGAGTAGAGGTGGGTGCTATTGAGTAGAGGTAGGTGCTATTAAGTAGAGGCAGATGTTATTGAGTAGAGGTGGGTACTATTGAGTAGAGGTGGGTGCTATTGAGTAAAGGCAGATGTTATTGAGTAGAGGTGGGTGCTATTGAGTAGAGGTGGGTGCTGTTGAGTAGAAGTGGGTGCTGTTGAGTAGAGGTGGATGCTGTTGCGTAGAAGTGGGTGCTGTTGAGTAGAGGTGGATGCTGTTGAGTAGAGTTGGGTGCTATTGAGTAGAGGTGGGTGCTGTTGAGTAGAGGTGGGTGCTATTGAGTTAGAGGTAGGAACTGTTGAGTAGAGGTGGGTGCTATTGAGTAGAGGTAGGTATTATTGGGCAGAAGTAGGTGATATTAAGAGAGGAAGCTTTGTTTGAAAGCTCTTATGTTGGGCTGGAGAGATGTCGGGGTGGAGAGATGGCTCTTCAGTTCAGAGCACTGGTTGCCCTTCCAGAGGACCTAGGTTTTATTCCCAGAACCCATGTGGCATCTCATAGCCATATGTAACCCCAGTAGGATACCTATTGTCCTCTCTTGCCTCCTCAGGCACCAGGCACACACATGGTGCACAGACACACATGCAGACAGAACATCCATACACATAAATAAATTAAATGCTTTAAAAATTAGAAAAAAAGAAAGTTCACTTGTTATTCTGGATGCTGAGTCTGGGGTTCCCATGGATATCCAGGTAGAAATGTTGAGTAAGCGATTAAAAATGCATGCCTGAAGCTTTGGGGATACAGCTCAGCTGCAGTTTCAGGTTAGAGACTTGTTATCCTACAGGTAGTTGTTAAATCCATATCGGGCTGAAGTTGCCGTGCTCAGAATGTGTGGGCCCAGAATGTGGTTGGGGAATGCCAGCATAGTATGAGTAGGTGGGGCTAGAGAACCCACAAAAGAAATAAGCAAGGAAACCAAAGGGATTCTATTAAATTTTATTTTATTTGTTTGCATGTGTATATGTATACAATGTGTGCATGTTCATGGGTGTATGGGTGAACATGTGTTTCTGTCAACATTGGGTGTCATTAGTCAGCATCATCATCCACATATATATACATGTAGAGGCCAAGTCAACATTGAGACAAAGTATTTTGCTGGTCTGGAACTCTCTGATTAGGCTAGGCTGGCTGGCCATCAAGCTCCAGGGATTTCTTGTCTCAGCCACATCAGTGCTGGGATCACAGGTGCATGCCACCATGCCTGGCTGCTTTTGCATGGGTTCTGAGGATCAAACTCTGAGCTCCTTATGGTCACACTTATGAAAAGCACTTTACCAGCCGAGCTGGCTCTCCAGCCTGGAATAATCTTTAAAATACACATACTATTATAGAACTTTTTTAAAAAAGAAAACAAAAAAGCTACATTCTAAGAAACTCAAAATTAGTAATACAAATTCCTATAGTGTTTGTTGTGCTACCTACCACACACAAATGAAAAGAAACCATAAATATTTAGGAACATTCAATATGAAATGCTTTTTTCAAAGTCTGTGGCACTTGAGATATTCCCAGCACTGTGCAGCTACCAGTTTTCAAATGTTTCCATCACCTCTGCACACACTGAGTTATAGCAACATTCCCTGTTGGAAATGTTTAGTAGGATACTGAATTGGCTGACCTTTTCCTTGTATTGTACACATTTTAGCACATGACAGGACTTACTTCTTTCCGAAGGTTGAATAATACTCAATTGCACAAATGTGCCATGTTTCTTTCCCCATTCACTTGTAAATATTCCTTCTACCTCCTGCTGTTGTGAATAAGACCAAAGGAGCACGTGTCCAGACACCCTTCTCAGATCCCTCTTTTAATTCTTCCTTGTCAATATCCAAAAATGGCATTGCTGGATCAGGTAGTAATTCTAGTTTTATTGTGCTGAGGACTGCTTGCGTTGTCTTTCATAATGGCTGTGTCATTTCCCAGTCCTAATAGTACACACTTCTGTCCCACTTGCCTCACAAACACATATTTTCTCATTTTGTTTTGAGAGTGGCCACTCTGACAAGTGTGAGCTGATAGATCATTGTAGCTTTGAACTCAGTTCCCTGAAGGTTCATGCCCCTTCTTAATAAGCTCAGCTGAGCTGAGGGGCTACAGCCACAGTAGTTAAGAGGATTACCACTGTATAGCCTAAAAGAATACTCAGTTACTCAAAAACCTCCAAAGGAAAAGCCCATACCGTCTCAGTAGCTAGGCTTCTACTCTCACTGACGCTAAGCCAGTGTGAGCCTGCTTGGAGTTCGCCCTCTTTGCTCCCTAGTGCTCTAGATCTAGAGATAAGGAAGGAGACTGTCTGCACAGCTCCGACACCTGTAAGGAGGCTGCAATGGAAGGCACAGTCCAATTCCAAGGTTGGCTTCTCCTTGAACTTCTCTCTGCTTCCCTAATTAACAAGAGCACTTCTTGTCAGAGCTGAAATTAAGCTTCCTTTACCTACTCCTCTCATTTTCCCATGTTAGACAACGTGAGACTCAATGAGTCCACTCAGGGCCAGCATGATTTCATTGGCAAGTAGGTGATAAAGAGACCATCTCGGGGAAGAGGAGGGCATCACATCACCTGTGCCATGCCCTAGCCAATGAGCTTGCTAGGTGTTATCTCCAGTGTCCTCGCCATTCACAGTCTGCTTACGTAGGGCCATGTACTCATGTGTAGGTACTTTATTTTACTCTTTTGTTGTTGATACAGCTCTTTTTGAGAAATAGTCTTCCTGTTTTCCCCCTTCGGCTAGGAAAGGGGGAAAAATAAGATCTTGAAGCATGTCTTGGGCTGCTGAGGGGAACTATGTAGCAGAGAAATTTGGTAAAGTGATTGACAAATCAGAGTGACTCAGGAGAAAAGTTAGAATTTAGTATAAGAGAGCAAGGTGAGGCCAGAGACTCCATCATTTCTGCTTGACCACCTGGAGTTGTCTACTTCAAAGAGTCCTTTCTGCTTGATGCTTGGAATGTTTCTGTCTGACATCACTTAGACTTGGACAGTGATTTGCATCTGGTTGGGAAGCAGGGAGATAAAGGAGTTGTTTGGCTGGTATGTGGTATCTAGGAGAGGGAGTTTGGGTAGTGTTTCATGTAGTAACCACTTTTCAGATATAGTTGTATTAGGTGACAGTGGCTATGTTAGGTAGACTAACTTGGAATGTGTTAGCAACATTGAAACACTTTATCTGACATGAGGTTTTCAAATCTGGACAAGTGTTTTAGAAGCCTCCATCATTTGATACTATCTGTAAACAAAACATTTTTTAAAAACATGATCTCATATGACTTTTAACTCACCAGGTAGCTAGGTGGAGGCTTAAATACCCAATTCTTCTTCCTCCACTGGACAAGTTCTGGGATTAGAGGCTCACCCTGCCATGCTTGGCTTAAACTCCACACCTTTTAGGTGATAATTGCTGGATGATCTGAGGATAATTGCTGTTGGCCAGCTCAGCAAAAGGAGTAGTCTCCCTTTATTTCACAGAGCCCCAGGGTGGAAGGACATCGGCAATCTTCATCTCTAGGCAGTCTAGGTTCCTAGTCACTCATTTTTTTTTTTTTCTGAACTCAGGGCTCAGAACACTGACAGCTGTGTTGGAAAGGAAATAATAACCAGTGAGGCCTGTTGCCACAGTTCCATCTATGGTACCTGATTGACTTTGTAGACTATCCTGGGATAAATGAGGATGGCATTTAGAATCATATAGGAATTTGTCAATCAATAATGTTTATATACCAGGAAAGGTCCCCAAAGTTTTTTCTGAGTGGGGGTTTTTTGTATATGTTTATGGGTATTTTGTCTGCATGTACATCTGCCCACCAGAAGAGGGATCCCATAGGACTATAGTTATAGTCAGTTATGAGCTGCCATGTGGGTGCTGGGAATTGTAAGAACAGCCAGTACTCTTAACTGCTAAGCTACCCCCTATTTCTTAGCTTTGGAAGAAAGTGATGACAGATTAAAGGAATTACTAGGAGTCTTCTGAGACGTTACTGAGGCCAACTTCTTAGGTTGTACACCAGTTTCAAACACAGGAAAAGTATTTCTGTACCTTGCATTAGGAGGTGGAATACTTTGAGACTGGCACACAAGACATATAGACCAATGGACCGGAGTAGAAGACTCAAATATAAACACATACAACTATTACTACTTAACTTTTGACAAAGACGTGAGAAATTCAGACTGAAGAAAAGCTAACTTCTTCAACAAAGGATTCTGGGGAAACTGGACATCCATATGTAGAAGAATTATACAGATCCTTCCCTTTCCTCCAGCACAATAATCAACTCTACGTGGATCAAAGACCTCAACATAAAACCCGAAACTCTAAAACAGCTAGAAGAAAAAGTAGGGAATACATTTCAAGATCCAGGGATAGGTAAGGACTTTTAAATAGGACTCTAGTGGCTTAGGCAATAAGGACAGTAGTTGACAAATGGGAGTTAACAGTTTCTGTTCTGCAGTGTGTATCTTTTCTTGGGATGTTTAGTTCTATGTGTTTAACTGGGGGCACCTGTAGAAGCCATGAAACTAGAAAGGGTACATGGAGGGATGTCTTAAGGGAGAGCAGGTAATATAAAACTATAGAAGGAGAATATTGGAAATGGGGAGGTTCAAACAGGTATGAGGGTGGGAGACAGGGAGGTGACAGTTTGGGGAGGGCGAGTTAACTAAAGTAACGGACTTATGAAAAAGCCATATGAAAATCTACTACTTTGTAAGCCAATTGAAATCTAAGTTTAGAAAACATAGTTAGAAGGGGGCTATCCATCACAGTTGGATAATGCTGTCCCTAGAAGTCATAGTTTATCAAATAAAAAAGTGTAGGCTGTGTGTGGGAAACCTCCTTATGAGTTGCTGGTCAGGGAGAACCTGGAGGTCCCCTACAAATACAGGCTATGTCCATTGGTCTTGGTTGCCCTCCATGACTAGATGATAAGACCTTGTTGCTGAAGACAACCATATACCCTGGTTGTAAGATATAGTAGAGAAAGCAAGCTGGAACTGAGCTGGGAGATTTCTCCCTGATGGCTAGCTTCCGTAGTGCTAGATTGTGCTCCGCAGGCTGCCAGGGGACGTAAGGCTTCAGTGGTGTTATCCAGCTGCTAACCCTGTAAACTACAAGGTCAACCTGCCATGCAAGATGACCTGTTGGTACAGTAAAAGTAAAACTGTCCTCAGAGTGGATTTGAGTTCTGCTTCATATGAGGAAATGCATGTCTAGAACTATAAACCTAGTCAAAAATTCATAAATGGGCTGGAGACTTGTATCAGTGGTTCAGAGTATTTGTTGCCATTGAAGAGGACATGGATTCAATTCCCAGCAAACACCTGGCACTCACAACCATCTATAACTCTAGTCCCAGGGGATTTGATGCTTTCTTCTGACCCCCACAGGCACAGGCACACACATGATGCACAGACGTAGATACAGGCTAAACACTCATACGCATAGTAAAATAAATTTTAAGAAGAAAAGAAAAGAAAAACTGGTACTTGAGAGGTCATAGGCCTCAAGGGGGAGAGCGGTCAGTACTGTTGTTTAGGTAAATTGACATGCTACCAAACTGCAGTTTAAATATTGTTTCTTATTTGCCGGGCGGTGGTGGCGCACGCCTTTAATCCCAGCACTCGGGAGGCAGAGGCAGGCGGATCTCTGTGAGTTCGAGGCCAGCCTGGTCTACAGAGTGAGTTCCAGGAAAGGCGCAAAGCTACACAGAGAAACCCTGTCTCGAAAAAACCAAAAAAAAAAAAATAAAATAAAATAAATATTGTTTCTACCCATAAAGAAATACTACTCTTAACATTCATCAAAGAAGCTTCTCTTCTCAGTGAACAGTGGGAAATGCATGGCTCAGATAGTTAGGACGGATGACTGTTGAATGTTCAGCCTTAATCAAGACATTTATATAACCCTCTCTAAGGTTCAGGGAGCATTGTGAAAGAGGGAAAGAACAGAAAAAAAGAAGTGAACAGGCGGGGACACAGGAAGAAGCGTTGTGCAATGCTGTCCTCAGGGCATGACACAGCATTGCAAACATGATCTCATAGCGGCCGTGGTTGCCTGCCTGTTCTGGGTCTGCACAAGACTGGGCCTGTCAACAGCCAATCATGGATAGATGAGAGGCTCAGAGAGCCTTAACTTTTCTGCTGAACTGCTGGCAACTACTGGATTCTGGGAGATGGACGAGTAATTGCCTTGCTTGTACAGCAAATCAGTGAGCTGTAATGGATGATCCAAACCTGGGACCACACAGATGGTACTGGTTAAAAATCAGTGGACCATAAAAGAAAACATGAAGGCGTGAACATAGCAAAGGGACCTGTGGGGGGGGGGAGTGTACAATGGCAGGGATGGAAAGAGGATAAAAGAGGGTAGGAGTGAAAGTAAACAAGATGTACTGTATTCATGCCTGCGACTGGCAAAGAACAAGTGTACTTAATTAAGAAAGAATAAGTTAAAATAAGTTGTTTTTACTTTTCTTCTTTTGTATCTTTCTTTTCTTAACTGTCATTAATCATAGGGACATTTGGAATTTTCTAGAATGATTTTTTTTTTCTCTTTGGTATGTTTTTTGTTTCATATAGTCTAGACTGGCTTCCAACTCACTAGGTAGTCAAGGATAACCTTGAACTTTTGATCTTCCACCTCCAGCGTGCAGCAATTACAAGGTGAACTCTACCACAGCTGGCTTTATGTGATGCTGGAGATGAAACCTCAGCCTTCATGTGTGCCAGACCGACAGTCAACTCACTGAGCTGTATTCCCAGACCTCCTAGAATGTTCTCGACAATACACGTGGAAACGATTTTTCTTAGAAGATAGTGATTGGGGGTGGATACAATCAAGGATGTTTATTCTAATGATAGCAGGTTCTGAGTAAGAAACTTCATTATAGTAATTGCTTCCAATTTAAGATTAATTATTGAGATTTCTTCTTTGATATCAGAAAAACATTCCTCTGTTAGTTTTATAGGACTGTCATAAGAAAATGCCACAGGTCAGTTGGTTTAAAACAACATGAATTCATTCTCTCAGTTTTGAAGACTGGATGTTTGGAGTCAGTGTGTTAAAGGGGCTTTTTCCTTCTGGAACCTCTGGGGGAAAAATCAGTTCAATGTCCCTTTCTCAGAGTTTCTGGTGGTTGTAGTAATTCTCAACATTAATGGCTTATAGATGGAACAATTCCATTTCTGCCTGCAACCTCACATATTTTTGCATTTATTTATTTATTTTGTCTGTAAATCTCTTCCATGTTTGGGTTCTTGTACTTTATAGAGATAGCCACATTAATCCAATATGACTTTTATTTTAAGTTGTGTACATTCACAAAACCCCTATTTCCAAATAAGAACATACTCACAGGCACCAAGGTTTCATATATTTTGAGGTACAATTTCATTTATGCAAGTCTCTAACAACAGTCTCAAAGGCAAGCTCATGGTCTAACCCCTAAAACTATCCTTGAGTTTCTCCATTCAGCTCAATGAATATTGAGAATTTGCTGGTTGTATTGGTGTTGTATATATTGACAGTAAAAAGATCGACAAAGATCATGATTGTGTGTGTAATAATCATTGTGTTAAGTCATACTTTTTCACACCTCATGCTCTTTCCTAATTCTAAACCATTCCCATGCCTTGCTGACTTTATTTCCTGAATATTTTTCAGATCCGTTCTCCTCTTTCTCTTTTCCTTTCTACTTCTGTCTCTGAAGCATAGACTCTGGTATTATCTGGCATAGCTCATTATAGTACTCTTCTTCTTTACCCCACTCCCCACCTCAGAGCTGAGGATGGAACCCAGAGCCTTGCACTTGGTAGACACGTGCTGTCCCACTGAGCTAAATTCCTAAACCCTTTAATAGTCTTTTTCTTGAAAATCAGATATAATCCTCATATTAATTAATTTTTCCTTTATTGCGTGAAAATCGCCTGAAAGAAACTTGAAGAAGGGTTCATTTTGACTTACAGTTTGAGAGTGTAGTCCATTGTGGTAGAGAAGGCATGGTGGTGGTGGGAACAGATCTCTGCTGTGACTGTTGGAGCATGAAGGCACTTTCTCACATCCCAGTGGACAGGGAAGCAGAGATGGTACTGGAAGTGGAGCTGGGCTATAAAGCTAAGGGCCCACCCACAGTGATCCACTTCCCCCAGATAGACCCTCCATCCAAAGTTTCCACAGTCTCTGAGAAACAAAGTGTGAATGGACCAGGTGTTCAAACACATGAACCTATGGGGGATATTTCACACCTCACACATTCTTCCATCAATATATATTTTAATATTGTGGCTAGATTCCATCCCCTCACCTCAAATTTAAATCCTCCTTGCCTTCTCGATACTCTTAAAGTAAAGCAAACTCCTAAACATGGTCAGTAAAAGTCTGGGTGCAGGGTTGTCCCTACATGTCCAGTCTGAATCTCTTCATGTTCTGCTCAACACTGTCTGAGCAACAGCCTCGTTAGTCTTTTTTCAGCCTTTCAAATTTCTAAGTATGTACAGGCTGCTTGGGAATCTTGTTGACGCACAATGGAGGCCAGAGTGTCTGCATTTCTAACCTGCTCAAGTGAGCTGGCAGCTGCTGGCCCATTGACTGCAAATGTTCATCCGTGCACAAACTCCCCTTTACATATGTCTTTGCACATGTTCCTGGCTTTCCTCAAAATTCCCTCCTCTTCTCTTACATATGTTGTAGCAGATCTTAATTATTTTCACTTCTCAGGGAAGTCTTCACTCACATCAGCCAAGCCAGTTTGTCCAAGTTCTACTGTGGTGTCAGATGGAGCCCTGTGCTCTCCTCGACACTCACCATGGCTGAGTTCTATATTTCCTACAGACCATTTTTTTCTCTAATATTTGTCTTTCATAATTAGATCTTAGGGACCACAATGGAGTATCTGCAGATATTTCTGATTTCCATTTGTCCTCAAAGCCCAACACAATGTGGGCTTCTCAGGAAAGACCCTTAGTAAACACTTGTCAAATGAGTGCATCAGTGGTATCAATTCCCAAGAGATTTCTTCACTGCCAAGGTAAAGGAGATGCTTAATAAAGGAACCAATGCAATGACTATTCAGCCCTTCAGAAGAAAGGGACTTCGTTTTCCTTTGCCATCACAGGCATCCTGTCATTTCTGTTCTGGGCTGCTCATGATGACATCAGCAGCCACTGCACACATTCTGGATTGATTTCTGCCTTGGGCTTAGACGGTGACCTGGAATGAACAAAACCGCATCTTCCTGGGCAACATAGCATCATCTCCTTGTGTCATCCAAATAACAGGGGCTTGGCTGGTTGTTCGGGAAGCACCGTGTCAAGGGTCCGAGCGGTCCACTCAGGCTGTTGAGCAGCAAAACTGTCCAGGTGTTCATGCAGCTCTGTGGTGGCCCTTGCTGCTGTATCACCGTGCGGGTTACTCTCTGTTGCGTGGCTCACCATTGGGCAGCTCGGCTATCCTTCCCGTCTCTCTGTTGCGTGACGCGTCTCCCAGTTCTTGGCTTTCCTTCCACTTGATCATCTCCCACTCACGTTGTTCCTCAGAGGTCCCACCTCTTCCTGCTTTCTGTGCCGTCACGCATCTGTTGGATAATGCACTCCTCGCTTCCATTCTCTGTTCTCCGCTATCCATCTTCTCTGTATTCTCTACATCGACACTGGACTACTTTTTTTCACTGTATTATTTAATCACTAACTTGTTTTTCTTATTTTTGTGCCACAAGCCTAGAACACTGATAGGGCCGCGTCAAATTTGTTGCCTTTGAGTTCTGTGCACCTCAAGGACTAAGTAGCTCTGAGTAGTACAGTGTTCACGTGACTGATGCAGAGGAGATGGTGAAATTGTTGTGAACTTGATGATTTTCTTTGTTAAATAGTTGAAGCATAAAATCAGCCAGGGTAAGTGTATTTATACCCCAGAAGCTGTCTCTGAACTATTTGTGTGTAGAATGGAATGGAATAGAAAGTAAGTCTCTGCTTCCAAGAAGCATTCGGGCTATTTCCTGTGGTTATATTATTGCTATTCTAGGCTTTCCCAGTAGGGCAGTAAAACTGGCACGTCCTTTGCCTGGCTAGTTTTCTCTAACCTTGTCACTCGTAAGGCTTCCAAAGCAAACAGAAACTCCTTTCATCATCCATGTGCCTTCATTACTGCTGTACTCAGGCTTGGGGTTGAGTGTTCTGGGAAGCAAACTCCAAAATTAGGGTAGGGGAGGGAGGAATGGAATGGAGTGCAGTCAACAAAGAGGTGTCAGTCGGCTACAGGAGAGAGACTAGTAATTAGACAGCGGCCTCTCCTCCAACGAGGCAGCTCTCTTCAGAGAGGCTGTGTCCCAGGAAGGGACTTAGCTGGGAGTCACTGGCTACCGCCAATCTTGGCAGGTGGGAGAAAGAAAGAATCTGCTCTGGAGGGCAATCTGGATGGCATATACATACTCCCTACACGTAGGAGGGAAAAGCTCATTAAAAGTTGTTAAAAGACAACTTTTCCCTCGAGCGCATTGAAGTTGTTTTTAATGAGTTTCTAAGCGAGACAGCTTAAGTTATTTAAAACAAATCCTTAAAGGTTGGAACTCTTGATTTATACAGTCTGTTCATCTTTCAGAGCCCCGTGTCCTAGAGGGGAGTTTTGCCACCAGTAACGCCACTTTCAGAATCAGAGGAGAAAATACTTGACGTTGTTTGATATCACACATATTCCCAATCATCCATGTCCTGCTCTGTTTGTATTCTTTTGTCTCAGGGGTGTTGTGTCTCCAACAGGTGTTCAACAAGCTGAGTCTTCTGATGACTCTGCCTCTTCCTCTTTGCCTTCGAGTCCTTCTCCACTGGCGCAGATCCCAGTGCTTCCCATAGTCTTTCTCTGATAGGCCTTCTCTACATGTCAGCAGGTGTGTCTCAAGAGTTTATGTTGACATGCCCACTCAGAAACGTGTCTGCATTAAAAAGTGGTAACTTGGGAACAGTTAGACAAGCAAGAGGTTAACTTGCTTGTTAAACAGTTAACAGCAAGAGGTTAGGTCGGGGCTAGAGTGACCAATTGTGGCTTGATGATCATTTGGACAATAAGAAGTGGCAAAAACGAAGTTGAGAGTCATGGCACACCCCTGTAATCAGGCCATGCATTTAGAAGGCTGTCAGGATGATCATGAGTTTAAGGTCAATTTCGGCTACATACAAGACTGGGTCTCAAAAAAGCTAAGGGAAAAATAAAGTGCCAAAAAAAAAAAAAAAAAAAAAAAGACACTGTGCCGGTTGCTCGGCTGGTCTTTAAGCATTGGCAAGCTCTGCCTGCTTGTTCCTAGAAAGCCTTCTGTAAGTGCACTAAGCCCTTTTATGCTGCAAGTAGGGCCTGAGAGACCTTCTGCTCTTACAGAGGACTTGAGTTCGCGTCCCAGCACCCATGTAGGGTGGCTCTCAACTGTCTGTAAACCCAGCTCCAGGATATCCAATGCCCCTTTTGGGTTCTTTAGGCACCTACACTTGTGCACAGACATACACATAACTCAAAAATAAAACAGATATTTTTAAAAGTACAAGTATTAGAGGCCCCCAGGCTAGTGTAAGTTCTTTGGTTGACAGAGGTCCTGCCTGAGCTCTTGAGGTCTTGCCCGTCTTCCTTGCCATAGTGCCAGACATATCTGGAAGGTACACCGGACCCCTTGTTAAGCCTATATGCCACTAAATACCCTATCCAAGTACAATCAGTACATCAGGGAGCTAAAGCATTACCTGGCTGAATCCTCTCTGAAGTCCCAACCCCAAGACCTACTGTGTAATAAAATGGCGGTCCTTTTAAGCCACTAAGGTTTGGATGACCTATTGCACAGTAGTGCCATACCTCAGTGACTGACTGGGACAGTGGCATTCCTGGTATTTCCATAGTTATTCCGTAAATGTCATGTAAATGTTCTAAAACACGTTACCAACTTAAATGTTCAAACTTCATTATGAAACAAAGTGTCTACATCCTTTTTGTTATCTGCATGGTCAGTGTTTTCAGTCCAAGCTCTTGTTTCCTCCTTTTTTTTTTTTCAGACAAGGTTTCTCCATGTAGTTTTGGTGCCTGTCCTGAATCTTGCTCTGTAGACCAGGCTGGCCTTGAACTCGCCTGGCAGTGCTGGGATTAAAGGCATGTGCCACTGCTGCCTGGCTCTTGTTTCCTTCTTAAAATCAGTTTGCCATGCCCTTTTCTTTCAGTTTTCTTTGCCCTCTTCCTTCCTCCTGGATTATAGTCCTCTTATCTAATTTATAACCTGATGAAAAAGGAATATGAAGTTGATGTATTGTTTGGGGGTTAGGGAAGAGCTGTGGTATTTGGAGTTACCTTCCGTAGAACAGAGTGGAATCCTGGGACATATAACCATTTGCCAATTATGGATGGATGGTAATCTTTCCACAAAGACAGAGTTAGATCTGGTTCTTGGAGGCATTTAAATGAAAATTCCCCAAGTTCTGTTTCCTGGCTCCTACACAAGCTTCTGTAAGAGCATGGAGCTCCTTGGGAAATACAAATATCTGAGAACTTGTTAAGATGTTTTCTTTCATCCTTCTAGAAGGAAGAGTAGATATATTTTCACTGAAAATTTTAGTTTTTCTCCATTGTTTCAGAGAAAATTGAATCTTCGCTGAATTGTGAGGAAAATATGGAATTCACAGTAGAAAACAAGCTTGAGAAATTATTCCTAAATCAAATTGGACAGTGTACAAAGGATTATAATTTCAGCACACTGAGACTTCAGCCGTATGAGCCTTACCGTTGCAGAACCTCGTGTGGCCAGAGGAAATCAATCACCTTGGGAGGCCTCCTGAGAAGTCTTTGTAACTTGCATTGCCTGCTCTTTCTGGGTACCTGCTGGAGTAAGTCTAGAAAGGAGCAATGAGCACACAGAGCAAATAGCCAGAGTGCGGATGACCCCATCAAGGATTGATTGTACTTCTTTCTGGGCACTAAAATGACAGAGGTGACGAGTGGTGGGATTCCATGGCCCCTTTTTACTAATGAGGTAAAGGATGGAAGTGCAGAGACGTTTACCTGACTTTTCCAGTATCACAGACCCAGTTATCAGCAAGCTGGGATTGGAAAACAAGTCATGATTTGGTTTATGACTACATCAACTTATACTTTTAGAATTATAGCCATTCCTTCAAAACCATTCATAGATCTGTGTCTCATATCATGTATTGTGCTGGGCACTCTTGATGAAGGTCTGAATAAGTTAGACACAGGTTTGACCTCATGGAGATTGTTCAGAACTCTAAGGTGGGATAAAAGTGAATATCACTGAATATAACCTTGAGTTAATTAGATGACAATCAAATTGAGACATTCTTGGCATAATAGTGCTGACCAAGCCAAGCAGAGGGTCTTGCAGGGGAAACTATGTGGAGAAAGGGTTGCACTTCCCACCTGCTGTTGAACTTAGACACGAAGTTCAAAGGTTTTGCTTCAGTTACTTTGAAGTAAGTTTTACTCTTGTTTCAAATCTGGAAGCTGAGTAGGCAACGCCGTTCCCTCTGCTATAGTTGATAGTCTTCAAAAGGTTTATCAATCTAAACTTATCAGGAGAAATATCTTATTTGGCTTTTTTGGTTTAAACTTTTTATCAAGTGGAAATTCTTGCTGATATGAGGTAAGTAAGAAGAAAGACAAGTAGATATAGTGATATAGGTGATTGTGGTGTTAGACTTAGTGCCTGGAGAAAGATTCTCGGAGAATTAAAGGTGAGGACACAGTTATACTTCCAATGGAAAATTGTCAGAAGCAGCAGGTGGGTAAGAACCACGAAACTATCGGATGGGAATGTGTTTGGATAAGCTGTGTAAAATTTCCTGTATTCCTCCGTGATGCTGTCCCCCCATCCCACCCTCAGTGCTGAGAATTGAATTTAGGGCCTCACACTACACAAGTGCTCACCTACTAAGCTATATTCCTAGCCCTCATGTGTGAGTTTTGACCTCAAAAAGTGACAGTGACCTGTAGTTCAAGCAAATATATTCTATTGCTTGTTTCAAAACCAACTTGGGAAAAAAAATCAAAAATAAACAGTTTGATTTAATAAATGTTTATTCATCTATTTTTAAGCAAAGTCCATGGTTAATTTTACTTCTGTGAGACTCACTTTCATTCCTTGCAAAGCAAGACTAAAAGAATTTATTTATTCATGTATTTATTAAAATAAATTCTTCTAGCCTATCTCCTATTGGTCCTCCATAGACAAAATACCAGGTGTCCCCACGTTCACTCTGCTTTTTGGATTATGTAGGTCTTTCTTCCTCTGCCTCTTAATCACAGGATGAAATTACCACATTCAAAGCCACCTGCATCTCAGTTCATTGGATCCAGCACATTTACATCCCATCTGTTAACTTTCAGGTTTTTCCATTTAGATCAATGCTTCCCATCTCTGGGTGCACAATTTGAAGAGCCCGGCAAGCTTTTGACATGTACAGTTGCCTGCACTCCACCCTAGAGTATCTGAATCTATTGTTTCATGGGCATGCTACTACATCATTGCTTAAAAAAAAATTCCTTAAGTGATTATAGTACACAGCCTGCCTTGAGAACCCAAGTGTCTTGAGAAATCACTTTATTCTTGTAGACTGGAGCTGATTATTCTCTTCTCTTTCAGAATGCCACAAAATCTTGAGTACTTATCCAGGCTATGTTTATTCTGTGTGTCTGGGCAGAGCAGAAAGCAGAGAAGTGGGAATGTTGGCAGTCAACTAAATATCTCCTTCCTTTCTTATTCATCTGGACCTAATTCATGGGATGGTGTTCCCTTCAGTCACATGTGTCTCTGCTCTTTAGTTAATCCTACCTGAAAATGCCTTCACTGGCCCACCCAAAGGTGGGCCTCACTAATGCCCTTGGTGGCTGAAGTGTTTACTAGCATATATTAGTTATGTATGAATAGTTTCATTATGGCATTTTCGTGCATCTATATAACGGTTTTTGACCATATAAGCCCCTCTTTGCTTTCCCAACTCTTGTTCATCTCCTCCCTCTTCCCAACTAGAAGAAATATTTTGAAATATTTTTTGAATTTTTCTTGAGAATTCCATACATGGAGTACTATATTTACATAATTTGTATCCCACCCTCTTCCACCTTCAACTCCTCCCATGTTGCTCCGACTCCCTCTCAAATTCATGGCCTCTTCTTGTTACATATGTATGTACAAGTGTGTGTATAAATACAGCTCCATGTGTCCATTTAGTGTTGCTTACATAGGTAGCTGTCTGAGGCTGACCAGGGTGGAAACAATTTTCTGACTTTTATAAATTAGGTGATTAGGGGTTACAGGAGAAAAAGACCCTTCTTCTCTTCCTCCCTCTTCTTTTTTCTTCCTCCCTTTTCTTTCATGTTGGAGATCAAACCTAGGGTCCTTAAGTATTCTAAGCAAGCGATCAACCACTGAGTTACACCTTCAGCCTCAAGATTCCTTTTATGTGTGTTTGTTTTAGTAGTACATATTTTATGTATTTATCAACAATTTCATACATGTAAACTATGTATCTTGATCATATGCACCCAACATTGCCTTTGTAAAAATTTTTGGTTGATGCTTTTGCTGAAATGTCTGTAACGTGCTATTACAGAGTGTGGTAGTTTGAATGGAATTGGCCTGCATCATCTCATAAGGAGTGACACTGTTAGGAAGATATCAGGTTTGGTGGAGTGGGTATGGCCTTGTTGGAGGAAGTGTGTCACTGTGGGGGCGGGCTTTGAGGTTTCCTATGCTTAGCATCCCACCCAGTATATCAGTCGACTTCCTGTTGTCTGTAAGATGTAGGACTCTAAGCTACTACTCCAGTGCCATGTCTACCTGTACACTGCCCTGCTCCTCATCATGTTGACAATGGACTGAACTTCAGAAATTATAAGCGAGCAATCCCAATTAAATGTTTTCTTTATAAGAGTTGCTGTGGTCATGGTGTCTCTTCACAGCAATAGAAACCCTAAGACACTGGCTTAGTAATATAGTCAGATATAGGAGTCAGTTCTAATAAGAAGGTTTATGAAAATTAACCAGCAAGCCCACTCTTTGGTGACTAGAAAGTTTACCTGAAACTGAATACTGATTTGGAAAAGAAGAAAGTCATCACAGTAAGTGATGCTGAATCATTAAAGGACACCATGACCACAGCAATTCTTATAAAGGAAAACATTTAATTGAGCTGGTGGCTTACATTTTCAGAGGTTTAGTCCATTATCATCATGGTGGGACATGGCAGTGTGCAGGTAGACATGATACTGGAGTAGTAGCTGAGAGCCCTACATCTTACAGACAACAGGAAGTTGACTAACACACTGGGTGGTATCCTGAGCATAGGAACCCTCAAAGCCTGCCCCTATAGTAACAGACTTCCTCCAACAAACCCACATTCCCTAGTAGTGCCACTCCCTATGAGATTATTGGGGTAAATTACATTCAAACTACCACAACCAGTGTGACTTTATCTATGCTAAAGAGCATTGGGGATTTCACATTGTAAATGGAGATAACAATACATTGCATAGATCTTTGAAAAACACCATGAGGACTGTGCCAATGGTCAGTAGGCATATTAAAATCAACCAAGTTTTTCATGTGTAGAACTGGGATTTATTCCCTAATATTAAAACAGGTCATGTTGTTAGAATTCTGTCACTCCAGCTATATGACCGCATGTGCGCAATTCAGTAGCTAAGCAAGGGGCTTACGTCTTATGTCATCAGTGTGCTGCATGATTGCGCAAGTGCGTGCAGCATGGTCACACAATCAGTGCATGTGTGGCATAACTCCCTAAGCCCACCTGCGCATGTGCAGGGGAATCCTTTAAAAAGCCGGACACAGACTCCTCTCCTCTCTTCTCTCTGCTCTCTCCTCCTCCCAGTCTCTCTCTCCTGCATGTGTGTCTCCCCCGGGCCTGGCCACACTTTCTGCTGTCCCCTGCCCCCTTCCTCCTAATAAAGCTCTGATACTGAATTCTGTCATGTCTCATGACCCCAGTAACAGTGCCACTTATATTTTTAAAACAACACATGTAGTTTCCTTAAAGGCTGCAAGCAGGATTAAGATTATATTTCCTAAAAGAACAAATGGATGATAAAAAGGATTATTATCTATGTACAAATCTTCTCTTTTATATTAAATTCAGTGTTTTGTCCAAACTTATAAGAGAATATTTTACAGTCCTAGAAATCTTGATCCATAGGTCAAGCTTCCTTTCTAATTTAAAAGTCACCAAAATGGACTGAAATGCTTGTGTCAGTCAGTAATCATTCGGTTTTACTAACTAAAAGAGGTGTTATTGGTAAACGAGCAAAAACCCATAGTTGCTAGTAGAGTCCTATTGTCCCTGGGATAGCTTAGTTCTAGCTGGAGGAAACCCCCAAACCAAAAATCCATGAACAAGGGTGAAACAGGAGCTAGTCATCATTGCTGGCCCATCCATCATGTCTTTACTGCACATTGTACCAGGAGATGGTCTACCATGAATTTTATCACTGGCTGTATTTCAGAAGTTGAGGCTAATGACCAGATAGGGTTACCCTGAAATCCCACCTGGAGTCACCTGGCTGCACTTTTTCAGACTGATGGCCCTTCCCAGCATAGATAGGTCTTAGAAATATAAAAAGTAGTTTAAGACAAATGCCAGGGGAGTGGCCCTGCTACTTCCTAAGCAAACTACAAACCACAGGAATTAGAGAGCTGGAGGGGAGGGGCAGGCACTAACAAAAGTGAGAACAGAAAAAGCAGGAAGTACAAGACGATGATGTAAAATAACCTCAGTGGGGAAAGGATAATAAAGCGAAAGAAGGATGGAAAGAAACCCCAAAGCCCCCCAATCTCGGAAGTTGCTCAGTTTTAATTTGCTCAGAGGATAGGTCCAGTAAGTCCTCTCTAAAGCTCTGTGTCGGGTCTGCCTGTGTCTGTTTTCCCGGAAGCCTTTCATTTTCAAAGCGTTCACAAATTTCTCTTCACTCTGCCCTTTCAACAAATGAGGCTGGCAAAGAGGGAGTTTGGGATAAAGCAAGAAGGAAACAAACAAAACTTAAGCCTTTTAGTTTGGAGTTTTATTGCCTGTGCTTTGGGGATTTGTATGTAAAATTTATATTTTCAATGCTGACATTTAAGTCTTTAATCACTTTTGGCTTGAGTTTTGCATATGGTTTGAGATAAAGGTCCTCTACACAGAGACATTCATTTTTTCCCCCAGCCTCCTTTATTGTCGAGACTGTCCTTTTCCCATTGTGTGTTCTTGGCACCTTTGTTCGAAATCAATTGACCATGAGTACACAGGTTTATTTCTGGGCTCGCTGTCCTGCTCTGCAGGCTTATGATGTGTTTCAGTGCCAACACAGAGCTGGTCTCCCTAGCATAGGCTCCATCCAGGGCTGTGAGATGTGGTTACACTATCACATAGTTTATAAACTTCTCGAAAGAAACAGTGGCCTTCAGAATGATACTGTTTCCTTCCTAACTTCCCCCATGCTTTGTCTATTCAATGACCTTGGCGAAACATTTAGTAACAGGCTAGAGATGCACTTAGATAGGTTAGAATATATTTAGGGGATTTTAGGCAACTCACTGATCCAGAGGGGTGGAATTGTCATGATCAGTCCTGATAGTCAATTTGACAGGATCTAAGAGCACCTAGGGAGAAGCCTGTGGGTGTGCTCTGAGAGGTTTTCTTGGTTAGGTTAGTAGAGGGGCAAGAATCCACCTAATATGGGCAGAAGCAGTTCAGACAGGGCTCTGGCCTGAATGCAAAGGAGACAGCAAAGGAATATACAGTTTTGTCACTGTGCTTCCTGACTGTGGATGCAATGTGACCACCTTTTGCTGCCAGGATTTCTCCACCATCGTGAACTGTCACTTCAATCTGCCAGACAATTGAACCCTTGCTTCCTTAAGTTTTCCTCAGGTAATTTTGTTCCAGCAATGAGAAAAGTAACTAAGACAACAAGGGAGCAATAAAAAAAAAGGATCTTAGGTGCTCAATTTCGTGATAGCATTGGACCATTCAATGAGGGAGAAATATATGAGAAAATTCTGTTTCTGAAAACTGCATTCTTTAAAATAATAATTTTTTATTTAAAAATTATTTTTCATACAACATTATTTTGGTCATATTCTTTCCTTTCCCACAACTCCTCATCTCCTCTTCCTCTTCCTCCTCCTCCTCCTCCTCCTCCTCCTCCTTCTTCTTCTTCTTCTCTCTCTCTCTCTCTCTCTCTCTCTCTCTCTCTCTCTCTCTCTCTCACACACACACACACACACACACACACACCCCAAAAATAAAAATCAAAACAAACAATAAGGCAAATAAGTAACAAAGCGAAAAGCACACAGAAAACATGGAGTCTGTTTTGTGTTGGCCATCTTCTCCTGGCATGGAGTATGGTTCATACACCCAGTGACATGCCATTGGAGAAAGCTAGGACATGGCAGGGGTTCAGTTGCTTTCTGACATGGTTTCATGCATAACTTAAAAATTTCAAAGAAGTTACCCCAAAAAGACTAAATAGAAGTGGCTAAATTAAACAAATACATTTTTAAACCAGTTCTATCAGTATGACTCCATCTGACTGTGTAAACAGAGTTTCTCTGTCCCGCCCTATCTCACAGCTGCTTCCAAATAATCACTCAGAGGCTTATATTACTTATAAATGCTTGGCCAGTAGCTCAGGCTTATTACTAACTAACTCTTACATTTAAATTAATCCATTTCTGTTAATCTATTTATTGTCACATGGTCCATGGCTTACCAATCCTCCAGCATCTTGCTCCTTGGGCGTTTTGCTCCTTCGGTGGCTGGCTCGAGTCTGTCTCTGCCCTTCTTTCCAAGTCCTCAGTTTGATTGTACCGCCTAACCTTATCCTGCCTTGCCATAGGCCAAAACAGCTTTATTATCAACCAATGAGAGAAATACATAATCATAGCATATAGAAGGATCATTCCACAGCACGACTGAACTGAGAGTGTACATTGTTACATGTGGTAAAAGGGTATCCCACTTTATTAAATGATGAATACTCACTCAAGACAACTAAGTCAAATGCTTATTCCCTTCCTGGTATGCTAGAGGTCTTAGCATCCCAAGAAACTGCTTTCAACTTGGGGCTTCTACTACTATCCATTTAAATAGCCAAAATAGAAGTATTCTAGGAAAAATTCAGGCATTTATGATTCTTATGGATTTTATCTTTAGCTTTAATTTGAAACAAACTTAAATTGCATGTGCTTACTCTCCAGGGGTCCTGCTAGTTTGAAACTGTTACTTTCAAAGATTAAAGATATTATTATAAATACCTATCTCTATTACTATAGTGAAAGTTTCCTTTATACTTTATTTGTAACTGAATGTGGTGGCTTTCATCTTGCTGAGGGCAAAGCCCAAACAAGCCTGGACAGGAAAGCAGCATCAGAAAAGTAAGAAGAGCATGGGAGTAATTTAGAAAGAAATGTCCCTTTACTTTCCTCTCAAATTCATAGCCTCCCTTTCTTTATTGTTAGTATATTGCGTAAGTATATAAATATAACCTGCTGAGTCTGTTAAGGGTTGCTTATATGGATGTGATTTCAGGATTAAATACTTGGTATTGGATAACCAATTAAGGAGTTCTTCCCTAGGGAAAATTAATTTTCCCTCTCTCAAAAGTCATTTGTTGCCTATAGTTCTTTATCTAGGGCTGCGTCTCTGTGTGACATTTCCCTTGTCTGTTGGCATGTCTGTTGGTGTCACTGTTTTGGTCTTGTATAGCCATCATATTTGAGGTATCCTGGGTTTAGCTTTATCCGTTCTAGGAGACACGCTGTTACAGCAGACTTCCTGGTCCTCTGACTCTTCCAGCCTCCTCACCTTCAGTTTCAATGTTCCTTGTATCTGAGGAGCAGGAGCTGTGTTGTAGATTTATCCATTGGGTGGGGCCGGGGACCCCAGGGTTAGTTGTTCTCTGTATTTTGACCAGTTGTGGTTTTCTGTAATGGGCTCTGCTGCCAAGAGAAGCTTCTTTGATGAAGAAGAGCTAGCTACACTTAACTGTGTGTGTAAGTATTCAAAAGATATTTTGATGCTATCACTTACTAAAATACCTAGAAAATAATTATTTAACAGCACATGGCTTCCTCATCCATTTTTAAAGTTTGTTAGAAACTTTCCAATTTTATTCACCCACAAATAATGCTTCAAATAATGGAAATTTTAGAGAAGTGTATTTCTAGCCTTAGATGAGCAGGTACCAGTGCAACCAAGTAGTCCTACAGTGTACATCACTTGATAACTATTCTTATGTTATCTGATAGAGTCACAAGACATTCTGTGTTCTGTACTCCGGACTGCAGATTAGGAGGCCTTAGGCCAATGTTTTCCTTGTTTCTATTTCCTGAAGTAGATGATTTTCCAGTCAACATCTTAATCACTTAGGTGGCTTTGTCTTTTGAATTTTGAATGCCAGGAAAAGAGAAAAAAATGAAAGACAGGGTTACAAGGAACAATTTACAGTGTTAACATATTTAAGACCCAAGACCCATTCATATTTCCTGTTTGAGACCTGTCCATTTATACTTTTATCATTCATTATGTTTTTCTTACTTACTGAAACATGCTGTGTATTTTAGTGACACTTGTTTACAATGTAAATTTCAAATTTCCCTGTTAACATCACTTATTTTAGGCTTTCCTTACAGGTTTTCAGTTTGTGTTCCTGGAGGGCAGGGACCACATTGGGGCCTTTCTCCTAGTTAGGCAGAACAATGGAACCATTGTGTCAAGCTGAGCTACCTAACTTTAGATTTCTCTTCTAGAAGTGAAAAAAGTCCTTTAGTTTCAGTTATTTTGGTGTCCTGTGAAATAAGGCCAACCCTTTTCCTGACTGATACGCTGTGGCGGGAAGAATCTGTGTGGCTAGACGCAGGCAGATCTGCTTTCTTACTTAAGCATGCCTGCCTTCTGCTACATGTGTAGTACTCAACCGGTCATCCGGGCAGAAAATCTGCAACCAGTTTATTGTAGCTTGTCTCAAGCAGTCATTTGCCCACACTTACATGTTCTCTGGGTGTTCTTCTGACTTAAAAAAAAAAAAAAAAGACTAAGATGGACTTTGGTGACACTGGGTGTTATCTTTTTTCAGGACAGATTGTTAAACTTTGATGACAATGACCCAAGTTTTTAAGTTCTTCTTACTAGCTCACTTTCCTGCAAAAGTAGCTACATCTTCTATTTCTACATAGGACAAATGTATCTTGTACAGGATTTTTCATTCAAGACTAGTTTTGTTGCTGATTAAGACCCATAATTCTGCTCTACAGCCATGAGGACCGGTGGCTATCTCCAGGCACCCATTAGCGACTGTAATGTTAACTTCTAAGATGCTCAGTAGGAATCCACAGCTCACTGAGACAAGTGGTATTTGTGTTTGAAAGAATATGCAGCCTTTGCTTTTGTGAGGCAATCCAAATCCATGTTTTAACTTACATATATTGCCACAGGACTCTTCATTCAGGTTCTGTTGGTTTGATTTGTGTGGATTTTACTCAACTACAGCTATAATCCAGTAAAACCATCTCATTATAACATCTGCCTACATTTAAAGACTTTATAAGGAACCTCTATGAACTTGTAATAACTGCTGTAAAGATATCTTTGGGTAAATTCTTCATTATATGTACTACACACATACACACATATTTGCAGGTGCAGTGACTTTCACTGGTTTGATTACAAAAATATTGTACATCTATTGAGTGACTGGTGAATTTTTATTGAGCAACTCAGTTCATTTTCATGGATGCTGCATTTTTGTTTTATATTTTTTTATATGTATAAATGCCATGCCATTTTCCTTGAAAGAAGAGAAATCAAAATAAATAACCCGATCACCCTGTACCTCTCTATTAATCAACAACTGAATATGATAGAGTGTTTTCCAAAACAGTCCACAGGTACTTCTTCCTTTGTCCTCTGTGGCTGTTCTTTAGTTAACCAGTTCCCCATTGCCTTTTTAAAAAATATTTTAAAAGTTAGTTATGTGTGTATGTGTGTGAGTGTGCACATGATCGTAGGTGCCCAAAGAGGTTAGAGGCATAATACTCCATTATATTCCAACTGGAGATACAGGTGGTTGAGTCACCCAGTGTGGGTGCTGGAAATTGAACTAGGGTCTTCTGCAAGAGCTGTATCTACTCTTAACTGCTGAGTCATTTCTCCAGCCCCCCTTAACCAGTTTCTTATTCACAGTCGTTTTAATTATTTCTTTAAATTTTTTATTAAATTTATTCATTTTATTTTATATATGAGTGTTTTGCCTACATGTATGTATGTGTACCACTTGCATGGTTGGTACCCATGGGGGTCAGAAGGAAGCATCAGATCTCCTGGAACTGGAGTGACAGATGGCTGTAAGCCACCAAGTGGTCCTCTGCAAGAGCCACAAGTTCTCCTAAGTGCTTCTATTTTCCAAAATGTTATTTCAAACTGTACTTTATTGACCAATGTTGCACAGGGTCAATTAGCCTATTTGAGTATTTTGGGAGGATAAAGCCCTAGAAGTGTAACCTTTGGCCTAGATTTTACTGCCCTTTAGGTTTGAATGGGCATTGTCAACTCATTGTGCACAGGAGTGGCATTAATTTACATTTCTCTAGCTATGTTTCTGTGATGCTTTTTATAAGTGAGGCCCTGAAAGCATCAACGTACTTCATGTCACTTAAATGCTAATTCAGAATTAACCAGAGATGGTGGGCTTTGCCCTCAGAAACAAAAGAGGTCAATTACGACAGGAGCACGTGTATTTTTTTTAAATGGGCTGTTAAAAATTTGCTCATTGTGGTCCATTATTCACATTTCTTTGCCATGCCTTAGAAAAGTCAGGAGTGTGAATATAGTGAATCTGGCAGAAGCAGCCAGAAAGGTAGTTAACAAATGATGATCTCCTCTTGCCTCAGGGCCCATCACATTGTCGTAGATGTCTCAGGGAGGCTGCCTAGTATCCATCTCTGGCACACCCAGGAGAGGAGGGTGGGGAGAGAAAGGGAGCTGGAAGTCTGGTGTCTAAAAGTGGAAACTTAAACACACCTTACTTGAAAAGAAAAAAACCTCTCTAAACTACAAATGACTCTTGACTTAAAAAAACAAAACAACAACAACAACAAAAAAACTGGAAAAAATGCTGTCAAGCCTACTCCCATGAGAGACCCTGTTGTGAAAGAATGAGGAGGCAATGCACGAGGAGCTTTATACATGTTGTTTGGCAGGAGCTGCTAGGAAGATGGCTAAGTGAGTAGTGGGCTTGCCGCACAGCATGAGGACCGCAGTTCAGATGTTCCAGCACCTACGGAACAGTGCCACACCCATTTGTGGTTCCACAAGACGGTAGAGACACTCCCCATGGACTTCCAGGTCAGATTCAGGTGTGATCACCTTTCTCAGAACATACACTGGAAGGCTGTGGATATAGCTCAGATGGTGGAGCACTCGCCTGGCATGCACAGACTTGAGTCCAATTGCCAACACGGTATACACTGACTGTGGTGGCACCTGCCTGTAATCTTAGTATTCAGGGGTAGAAGCAGCAGGATCAGAAGGCCCAGGTCATTCTAGACTACACAGCAAGTTCGAGGCCAGCCCCTGTGTGATACGTCAGATTCCATCTAAACAAAACAAACCAAGGTGGAGAGTAATGGAGAAAGACATTCAGAGTGAAACCCTGGCTTCCACATGTGCCATGGGGAGAAAGAGAGAAAGATACATTTTTAAAGAAGTATCTTGTCTCACAGAAAGAACTGCCAGTGTGGCTGTGTCCTTGTGGCTGTACACTCATTTCTGCCCATGTGACTTTACCTGTGAAATAGAAGGATGACTGTTGTTTTTCTCCTCGGGAAATAGCATGGCAGATTTCTTAGTGTTGTTCACTGGAACCTCACAGTAAAACTGTGATCCAAGGCAGAACTGGGGTTGAAGAGGTGGGGACTGAGGGCCCTCATTAGAGGGGGCAGAATGCTGTTCTCACTCTCACTTTGAGAAGCCTAAACTTCTTGTTTTGCACTTAAGGCTCTTGCTTGCACAGTGAGCTCCAGAATACTATTTTTATTTATTTTCCGGATAACTTTACCCTCAGAATCCAAATCCCAATACAACAGTGCTTATTTTGGAAATAGACACCCTCCTCCGACTCAGGCTCTTACAGTTTTCCTGTGTCTAGAAGGTCCTTTTTTCTCTTATTATGTGCCAAAATTCCAGCTGTGGGGTGTGTTCACTGTTTCCCTAACCCAGCTTTTGTGAGTGCTAAATTATTCTTCCTCTGAGCCATACCCATACTATACTTTCTGGTGCTTATTTGGATTTCTTGGCAGAGTTCTTCATGGTCTATGAGTTTCCATCTTCCCTCTTTTCTACCCTTTTATTTTATATCTCTCTCTCTCTGTCACACACACACACACACACACACACACACACACACACACACACATCTTTGTATTCATGTTGACATCTGTCTCATCTATGATGCATATGAAGTAGAAACAGTTGACATATGGATAAAGTCATTATGAATTAGAGCCATCAATGTGACTCGGTGGATAAAACATCCATCTGCTACACAAACCTGAAGACCTGAGTTTGATTCCTAGAACTCACATAAAGGTGTGCATTAGCTACTTTTATACTGCTGTGATAAAACACCACGGCCAAGTCCATGTATAGAAGAGTTTATTTGGGCTTACAGTTCCAAAGGGAGAAGAGTCCATGCTGGCAGAGCAGAGGCATGGCAGCTGGAGCTGGAGCCTGAGAGCTGTGTCTTGAACCACAAACTGGAAGCAGAGGGAACAGACTGGGACTCGTGAGTAGATCTGAAATTTTAAAGCCCACCCCCAGTGGCATACTCCTCCAACAAGGGCATGCCTTCTAAGCCTCCCCTTAAAGCACTAGCAACTGGGCTGGAGAGATGGCTCAGAGGTTAAGAGCACTGACTGCTCTTCTAGAGGTCCTGAGTTCAATTCCCAGCAACCACGGTGGCCCACAACCATCTATAATGAGATCTGGTGCCCTCTTCTGGTGTGCAGACATACATACAAACAGAACACTATATACATAATAAATAAATAAATAAATCTTTAAAAAAAAAAAAGCACTACCAACTGAGGACCAAGTGTTCAAATGCCCAAGACTATGGGGGTGGGGAGCATCTCATTCAAACTACCATAAGGTAGAAGGAGAGAACTGACTCCACAAAGTTGTTCTCTGACTTCTACATGTGCATTCATGCCTTACCCAGCAATATCTATAATAATTATAATGATAATAAAGTAATTCTGAGTAAGTAAATGAATGTAATCCAATCAACAGGCTGGATGATGGAGAAACTTACCATGATTTTTAGTGAACTATATTTACAACTAGAAGCAATTGCTTCAGATGTCATGAGCCATTGGCTCTCAGTAGCAACAGAATTCTCTGAGAGGCTGACTTCATCCTCAGTATTGAATCTGTCAATCAGGGAGCAAACAATCCATTTTTCTTTCTCCTTCCTTTCTCCTTTTCTTTCCTTTCCCCTCCTCCCTACCTTCCCCCTTCCCTCTCTTTTCTTTCTTTAAAACAGGGTCTTATAAACCCAGACTGGCCTGGAACTCATAAACCTAAACTTGTAATCATCCTGCCTCTATTTCTATAGCTATACTTGCCTCTGATTTTATACAGACCTGGGGACTGAACCCGGGGCTTTGCGCATGCTAAGTCATCACTCTTCCAACAGAATTACAGCCCCAAAGATGAACGTGAACATGGCCAGCAGCTCCTCCAGTGATGTTCATGCCACAGCGTTGGTCAGGACGTTGAGAGCCTCTGTGTTTGTGCAGTGATCTGTAACAATTGCACGTTAGTTATAGAATTATTTCCTAGTCACATTTATCCCTTTAGGTCTTATGCTGCCTGCTTAGGAGGATGTTTAGAAGACTCCAGAAACAGTTTCCACCTGGCCAGTGTATCAGTGGATTTGACTGATGAGAGACTAACTCTTGCTAGTTGATAGTTCTTTAAGCTTGTGATGAGGTCCAAAGGAATTCTGTTATGATAGCCCTTCTCTCCCACAGGAAGTTGATAGCTCTTGCGAGCAGCTTCCAATGTGACTTCCATACACTGTTGAAACAGTGATGCCTGGAATGGGCACACTTTGTTAGGATCCAAACAGACTCAGAAACTTCTTGGCCTTAATTGCGAAGATTTTGAAAAATCTGGGATTACAAGGACATAATTTGTGGGACTCTACACAAGTAAAAACGAGAAATCCCTTGTTTAAAAAAATTAAGAATTTTAAAACACCAATTGGAGAACATGAGCCTGGGCTCATCTAAGAGGAAGACCTATGTATCTATCCAGGTCACATGTCCATGAAGTCACTCTGACCCTGACTTTGGAAATGCTTTTGGTCATTTTTAGAAGAGAAAGTAGATACCAGGGAGGGCTTGAGCACATCTAGAGGAGTGGTGTGGTTTGTGTAAATGCAATCAGGAGTCTGTTTCCATGACTTCCCTGGCCTTTATTTCTTGCCACATTGCTTCTATGGATGGGTGCCAAAATCTGGTGCCTGAATCTGGAGCCTCACCTAGGAATTTGGAAGTTTCCTGCAGAAGAGCACTTTGGGGGTTTGCGTGCTTTCACATTAGTTACTTTTCCTGTCACTGTGAACAAATACCTCACAGAAACAGCAAGGGAGAGAATGATTTGGGCTCAAAGCTTCAGTTCACATACTTGGGCTGCACAAGAACCTGGGTGGAAATGTGTGGCAAAGGTTGTTTTCACTTGGTGAACACAAAGCAATCTGATAGGAAAACAGGCAGAGAGACCAGAGTGACCTTTCCCTGCATCTGAGCCCTGGCTCTTATCTGTAGCCATGTATTGGTTAGTTTTCAGATGCTTTGCTGAAATACCATGACAAAAGCCACTTATAAAAGGAAGAGTTTATTTGGCTTACAGTTCCAGAGGCTGTGATGGCAAGGGAGGCATGGCAGCAGGTGGCCCGAGCTGGGTGAAAATATTTCATCACTCAGGAAGCCAAGAATGAATGACAAGTATGGTGAGGCTGTAAATCCTCAACCCCTTCCCCCACTCCCCAGTGATGTACTTCATCCAGCAAGGCTCCACCTCCTAAAAGGTAACCAGTCTTCACAGATAGCACACAAGCTTGGGAACCAGTATTTAGATACACATGTCTCTGGGGGTATTTCTCATTCAAACTACCATAGACCACTTTCCACTAGTGCTATCCTATTATGAGCCCATCAAGGGATGGATCAACTCATTAGGTCAGAGCCCTCATGACCTATCATTTCTGGAGATGTCATCACAGACACTCCCAGAACTGTGCCCACTAATCTCCTAGGTGACTCTAAATGTAATCAAGATGACTATAAAGATTAATCCTAAGCCAAGTATGTGGTGTATGTCTATAATCCTGATGTTCTAGGAGCAGAGGCAGGAAACTGATGAAAGTTGGAGACAACTTGGTCCAGGCTAGGTATTGAGTTTCAGAATGTGTGTGTTGTGACAGGTTAAAATCAAAACAACCTTAATATAATAGCTCCCATTTTATAATGTAGCATAGACCTCTGAAAAGCCCTAGGCCAGCTGGGAGCAGAAAGACCGAAGGCAGCCATGACAGGCTGCAGACTAACAACACTGGGACTAGGCCTCACCATTACAATAACCAGGAAAAGCCACAAACTGTACCCTGTGGGGGACCAATCAGAATTGAGATAAACAAGTCCTAGATGCTCCAGAACATTAAGGATAGCTTACATCACTTGTATATAGGTTGCCAATTTCCTTGCAGCAATGCCAGTACCAATCCCTGTATGATAAGACTTCTGTTGCCCTATTTCTGCCCAATCAGGAGTTCAACCCCCATCTGAATTTGGAATTCCCCTACCCCCTCATCCTTTCCTCCTTAAAAACCCTGCTATAACTGAGCTCAATGCTCTTCCTGATCCAACCGCTGTATTGCAAGGGATGGGAAGCCCAAGCTTGAGCTTGCAATAAAGCTCTTTGCTTTGCATACAAACTCAGATTCCTGGTGGTCTCTGGGTGGCTCATGACTAGGGCATAACAAAGACCACCCAGGAAAAGGTCTCCTAACTTTGGATCACTGGCATTTCTTTCCTCAGGGGCTTCCTTAGCTTTTAAAAACTACATTTATTATTTTTCTCAGGGGAAAATATTTTCCTAAAAAAATTATATTTATATTATTTTCACTATTCTCAGTGCTGAAGATCAAGTCCAGGGTCTTGCACTTTTGAGGCAAGCATAATACCAAATAATCCAGATTCCTAACTCCTACTTTTTATTTTATTTTGTTTTTGTGAGACAGAGTTTCAAGTAGTTCAGGCTGGCCTCATAATCACTATTGGCTGGCCATCTTTTGTGGTGATATTGTGTCCCCCAACATATTGTGCACCTTAATAAACTTATCTGGAGTCAGAGAACAGAACAGCCGCTAGATAGACATAGAGGCCAGAAAATGGTGGCACACACACCTTTAATCCTAGCATTCTGGAGGCAGAGATCCATCCGGATCTCCGTGAGTTCAAAGCCGCACTGGAAACAGCCAGGAATGGTGACACAAGCCTTTAATCCCAGGAAGTGATGGCAGGAAGCAGAAAGGTTTATAAGGCATGAGGAGCAGGAACTAGAGCCTGGTTAAGCTTTTAGGCTTCTGAGCAGCAGTTCAGCTGAGATCCATTCGGATGAGGACACAGGCTTCCAGTTTGAGGAAACAAGATGAGCTGAGGAATTGGCGAGGTGAGGTTAGCTGTAGCTTGTTCTGTTTCTCTGATCTTTCAGCATTCACCCCAATACCTGGCTCTGGGTTTGTTTTTATTAATAAGACTTTTTAAGATTTGTGATACAATCTTTGAACTCCGTACTGATCCTTCTGCATTCATCTCCTGAGTGCTGTTATTAGAGGTATGTATCACCATGCTTGGTTTGTATTTTTTGCCTTTATTGGTATGGGCATATGTGAATGTACATGTTCATGTGTGTGTGTACATGCATATAGAGGTCAGAGGTTGACACCTTTCTGGTGTCTTCTCAACTGCTTCTACCTTATTTTTGAGACAATGTCTCTCGTGAACCTGGATCTCCAACTTCCCCAAGCCCTCTGGCCACTGAGCCTTGCCTACTCTGGATTGATTACAGGACTTTGATGCAATGCCCAGCTTTACAACAAGACAAAACCATTTATTTTACGTATCCATTCTTCAAGAATTTTGTTCACATACACAGTGTATTTTGATCAAATCCACCAACTTCTCGCAGATGCTCCTACACCCTCCCAACTTCGTTATCCTCTTCTTTCCCGTCTACCCCTGGGATTTCAGTAGCACTGCCATTGTGCACATTGGCGAAGGGTCATCCAGTGGAGGGTGGGCGACCTACCAGAAGCACACTCTTGAGGAAAACTGACTACCTCCCCCAGCAGCCACATACCCCGCTTTTTAATGTGTGCTCTGGGAGACCAGACTCAGGTCCCCATGCTTCTGTGCCAAGCACTCTACTGATGGAGCCGTCTCCTTAGTCCTGTATTTATTTCTAAAAGGAAAGAATATATGTGTGGATGAATAAAATATCACCACGTATATGGGTTCTCCACTAAGGGCTCCTAAGATGGCCAGCTCATTAAGAGCTAGGATCTGCTTCATTTGTCTGTCTTCAAGCACAGCACCGTGGATATAGACAAAGTATAATATGTGTGGGAAATACCAAGGGTTGGTGGCATTTGTACCAAGGCTTCAAATTCCCTTTGTAATATCTAGCAATGTTGTTGTATAAATACTAAAAAGAGAATAATTTCAAGGGCACATGGATTATGAAAAAGTTTTGTCTACTTTTATTATAGACTTTCCCCCTTTAGAATAAAATCTTTGGCTGGATTATGTATCCTCCCCCCATTATTTATTTATTTATTTATTTATTTATTTATTTATTTATTTATTTATTTTAGTTTTTCGAGACAGGGTTTCTCTGTAGTCCTAGCTGTCCTGGAACTCACTCTGTAGACCAGGCTGGCCTCAAACTCAGAGATCTGCCTGTCTCTGCCTCCTGAGTGCTGGGATTAAAGGTGTGCGCCACCACTGCCCGGCTGTCCTCCTCCCTTTTACATATGTGTATGGGTGCTTTGTCCCCGTGTATGTCTGTGTATGTGTGAAGTCCAGAAGAGAGAAGTGGTTCCCCTGGGACTGGAGTTATTGACAGTTGTGAGGTGTTATGGGGTAGTTGAATCAAACCTGGGTCTGCTGGAAGAGCAGGTGGAGCTCTTAATCACTGAGCCATCTCTCTAGTCCTCATGTCCACATATTTCTGAAGGCCTTTGGGGGCAGATGCACTTTCTATGAAGAGGCCGTGTGAACTGGATAATTGTTAGTAAGTCTGAGTTTTAATTTCCCCAGTATTTTTTTATCACTTAATTGAACAATCAACAAATCAACACCTATTTATTAAGTCAGTTACAGCAAAGTACCAGTACCATGCTACCTGTTTTGTTATAAAAGTCGCAAAATTTACTTTTCCCAGTTCTAGAGTCGAGACAGTGAGATCAGGGTAGTACCACAGTAGAGTTCTGAGGGTCCCTTTCACAGTTCCTGGGGAGTTCTCAGAAGTGAGCGGTAAGATCACTGCTGCCATTCCTGAGGCTTGCTCTGTCCTTTTCGCTTGGCTACTTCCTAAAAGTCCCGATTTTTAATACCACAGCTTTGGGGTTTAGGATTTCAGTGTATGAACTGACGTGAGAAGAAACATTCAGTCTGTTGCGATAGAGTAAGCATTTGGTTTCTCCCTTTTTTATCAGCTGGTGACATGCATATGTAAATAAACGATACTGTGGTTGTGTCCTGTGTCAGCATGGTGGCCGGAAGAAGGGCTCTGTGAACATAAGGGACGGGTCCCCTGCCTGGGAGTGAGAAAATCTCTGATGGGGGTACATCTGATGAGTGTCTCCTGCTGTGGGGGAAGGGCTCCTTGGAGAAGGCTTCACGTGTGTTCTGGGTATGTCAGTGAAACAGGGAGACTCTGCAAGTCCTAACAAGCCAGCAAGTGAGAAGGCTGGGGCTGAAGGAAGGCTGATGGGAATGAGCAAGCAGCAATGCTGCTGCTTTCTCTGCTCCCGACAGCTGGCTCTCTCCCTCTGTAAGCCACATCTGTTTGGACCAATGGATGGCTCTATTTGTGGGGAGCACACTGCCTTTAATATTTTAATTAACGAATATAATTTCTGTGCTCACCACCCTCATACCCTGGTTTCTTTTTACTGCTTTATCTTTTAAAATGTTTGGGAAAAAATAAATCTCTGCTTCATAGAATTCTCAAACAGGAGGCAATTTATTTATTTGATAAAATAAAAGACAAATCATCTTTGAAATTGCCACACTGTTATTCACCCCCTGCTTCTTTGAATCTTCTTCTGGTAAGATTCCCTCATCTCCTGATGAAAACCTCTGCTGAGGTTTTACTATGAACAGCCTTCCTCTCCCTCTCTCTAGGGTTTCTAAAGACGTCGTTGTGCAGCTCCTACAGCTCAGGAACGGACTGGTTGATAAGTACCTGCTGTGGAAGTATGAGGACTGAACTGGGACTTCAGCTCACCCCTAAGAAAAAGCCAGATGTGGTGGCCTGCTTCTGCAGTCTTGGGCCTGGAGAGATGCAGGAAGCAGATCTCTGCAGCTCATTGCTAATGCAGCTTAGTTGAATCAGTGAGCTCCAGGTTCAGTGAGAGACCCTGTCTCAAAAAAATAAGAGAGAAAACACCTCACATCAACCAATGGTCTCCACATACCTGTGCACACATGCGTACATCCACATAAACACTTATATACATCATAAACACTCTTATAAAAAATAATTATGTAATATTGAAGACGCCCATGACAGTTTTAATTTTGGGGGACAATTTATAGGCTTTCATCCTTCAGGCACGTTGGTCTGAGAACTTGTTACAACCTGACATTCTCTAAGATCTAAAATTTATGCAATGAGTAACCTTTGTTTTGAATGGGTATGTTCTCAGTCAATACCACAGACACTGTGAGGGAGGTGGGCTGGTGGAGATAAGGAACGTCGCAGCATGGGTTACACTGAGACATGTGAGCATTTCTGTGTTGTCCCTACACTTTATCTTTTTTTGTTCCTTTTTATTGATTTGGTATTTAATAGTTTTTTATTTTTATTAATTTATTTTATATCCCAGTCACAGTCTCCCCTCCCTTCTCTCCTCCCAGTCCTTATTCCCTTCCCATCCCCACCCAATCCACTCCTCCTCCATTTTTGTTTAGGAAAGGGCGGGTCTCCCATGAGTATCAACAAAACCTGGCATATCAAGTTGCAGTAAGACTAAGCCCCTCCCCATGTACTGGGACTGACCTAGGCACTCTGCATATATGTTACAGCTGTATAGCTTAGTCCTCTTGTGGAACTCCTAACAGTGGGAACAGGGGCTGTCTCTGACTCTTTTGCTGGCTTTTGGGACCCTACTCCTCAATACTGGGTTGCCTTACCCAGCCTTACCCATGGGGAGGGAGTTACTTAGTCTCACTTTATCTTTTTAATGTTTGAAAAAGCTTTGCTCTAGAGAATTTTCAAATAGAAGGCAATTTATTTACTCAGAAAAATAAAAGAAAAACCACTGTTGAATCTGCCACACCTTTACCCCTTCCTTGAGTGTCTAGTAAGGCTCCCTCACCTTCTGATGAACACATCTACTGACAGTCAGGATCAGTTAGTGACCACTTTTGTCGCTACTGAAGGAAAGCAGAGCATCCACTGAGCCTTATGCTTGAACTCTTGTCTGTCAAATTCTTCTCCAGCTTTTGGGGCGAATGGGTGCTGGTGAAACTGAACAGACATGATAATAGGCTAAGGAACTCCGACTGGTCTTCAGGCGGTCTTCACACTGTGTGTCTGACTGTCTGTTTTATGGAGTTACTGTGATTCTCTCCCTCTCTGCCTCCTTCCCCAGAACAATCTGAACTGTGTGCTGTTGCTGACTCATAGCAGTTCCAGGAATGCAGAGAGGATGGCAGTCCTCGAGTTTTATTCTTTCCCCTACATGTTTGCCCATCAATTAAAAAACAATATCCTAAGAGTCAGAGAAAGTGTGTTTGAGGGTAGCTGTTACCGCTGCTAGAGCGTTCTTCTTTCCAGGTTCCTTCCCCAAGTGGAAACTCTTTCTCTCAAATTGCTTCAATGGCCAAACTAAAGGCAAAATAAAGATGAATTATAGTGACAAATCCCTAAGAGATCTTCCACTCTACTAATTCAGAAAAAGATGTATCCATTCACTTAAAAAAAAAATCACCCACTCAGCAGTGTTTGCTTCAGTTTTCAGCCTGTAATTTACCACCTGTTATGGGTTAATGGCACCATATACTCTAGTTCACTGTCCTCATAAAACCTGCAGGCAGGGAAGCAGCTCACTCCAAGACATTCTCATTCTGGGTGGAGAAATGAAATCTTGAGGCTGGGTCATGGAAGTGGAGCTGTGAAATTACAAAGCGAATTGTGTTTTGCTGGGCATTTTTGCTGAGGTCAGGGTACTAGCCAGAGGCTGCACCTGCATACCTCCCGAGAGAGCCTGACTCACTGGCTCACTCAGCTGCTCCCAGTTTCCTATTGGAACATCCATTTATGTCGATTGTTTGTGTCAAGTTGTACAATATGACAAGACTTACGATCAAATTGAATAGTATTCTCAGAACTTTCCCAAAGAGAACACTTTTCAATAACAGAAGTGTTAAATCCACAGTAAGTGCAACAGTTTTTGTTTCTGTATTCAAAACAAACATTTTTTCACTTTATTGGCAGTAAGAGGAGGACTACAGAATCACTGATGTATGGTTCAGGAGCTTGCTAACAAATGGGAGTTTTAATGATCTAGGTGTAGATTTGTGAATAGGTATTGACTGATAGCTGAGAATATAGCACTTTCGATTAGCTCCTACTTTTTAAAATAAAAAAAATCATTTATGACCTGGCCCATTTAATTTCCCTTGACTGTGATGTTCAATTCATTTCACAAGCGACAGTCTAGCAGTAATGTTATTTATGAGGCAAACTTGATGTTTAAGATCCTAAACATATAAGATGTTATGAGAATAGTATGTTATGTAAGCCAATACTCACCCTGAATATTGGAGCAAGTGATTAGGAAGATAATTCATGGGTCTAGGGATGTATCTCAGTGATAGAACACTTCTAGTATACATAAAGCAATGTCAGATAACCACACGACCACTAATGGAGGCTGTGTTATCTAGAATGCCTTGTCTCCTCTCCAAGCCCTGTTGGTTGTCATTGCATAATGTGGTCAATTCAATATTATGTTCCAGTTTCCCATCTGTCATAGCATCTACCTCTTATGCTTTCTGACAACACTAACTCAATTCAATAATTACAAAAAAACAAAAACAAAACAAAAAGAAAAAAGAAAAATAACAACAACAAAAAAACCCAAAACAGAAAAGCCCATGACACTTTGGGATTATGTCACAATCTTTATTATCATTAATTCCAAAGTCTTCTAGAAGTTTAGTTCAGTGATCTTTCTTTAATAGTACTACAACTCAGAAAAAGTAAAAGAATATCTTATATATTCAAATATGTTATTGCAGTTATGACTTTGTGTATATTTCAGTATCTTTAAATATAGCAGTCTATTGAGTAAAGGTACAGAAGAATACCTCAGAGAAATTGGTCCCCATCCTAGACTACTGGGATACTTCCTAAGTGGATATCTCTCTCACCCCCTGCTTCTTTCATGAAAGTGTTGGAGTCTCTCCTAGTCTGATTTCTACTGCTATGGTAACTACTGTGACCATAAAGTCATATCATTTGGGGCGAAGAGGGTTTATTTGCCTTACACTTCCAGATCACAGTCCATCATTGACGAAAGTCAAAGCAAGAACTCAAGGCAGCATCACCCCCCCCCCCCCCCGTGGCAGGAGCTGAAGCAGAACCCAGGAGGAATGCTGCGCGCCGGTGTGCTCCCAGGATCTCATCCAGTTGTCTTCTTTAGATCTCCTAGGAACACCTGCCCAGAGCTGGCACTGCCCATAGTGGGCTGGGCCCTCCTACATCAACCAAGAAGATACCCTGCAGACTTACCTTTAGGTCACTCTGATGAAGGCACTTTCTTAGTTGAGGTTTGCATGTTTGCATCTTCCCAAATGATTTTAGTTTATGTCAAGTTGACAAAATACTAACGAACACAGAACCCCTTCTCAGGGATTTTTTTTCAGGTCACAAGTGATGCAGCCAGAAGTGGAAGACTTCTCAAAACTGTGTATCAGGAGGATAGCTTATTGGAGACTCTGTGTACAAATCTCTGGTAGCATTTAGATCTGACAACTCCTGAGTGGCAATAATGGTCATAAATATCAGCCATAATATCAGAACAACACATTCAGATGCTGTGTGTTTTTCTAAGTCATTAACCGGGATTTAATCCCTGACCACATTTAGCATGGGGTTTATTAATTGCAACAGTTTTACCCTGTTCTGAAAACCAAAGAGGGCTTTTACCTAAAGGCCAAAGTGTAAATGTGTGATGGGCACTTTTCCCTCGGGCGAGTGACTCACTGGAGGTGCGGTGACAAGCTTGTTCTGTTTGATATTTGGTCAGTGACCTGGAAGTGGAACGGCAGTCTTTTTGTAACGTTAGGAAACTGGACAGGCAAGATTATTTCTAAAATGAAACTATTTTTAAATGAGTTACCACTATAGCCAAAATGTATAGTTATCAAAAATTGGAAAGAGTGCACTCATGAACTGAAGTCTTTCAATGTTAATTTAATGGTATCTATTACCATCCCTATGCAAGGAGTGAGGATATAAAGGCAGAGATGGTCTTGTCCTTGGGGACTTTTCAGTCTTTAGGTGAGGTTAGCCCTAAACAAATGCTTTCCAAAATATTGTAAAGTATTGTAGGATCACAGAAATTTGGGGAAAAGTTTTTTTTTTTTCCAGCAAATTAGACAGTTAATATGGGCATTACAAGAGAAAACAGAGTATTCCAGGAACATCCATAGAGTTTGTTTAGGGATATAGAGACATTGCTACATAGAATGCTACTGTGGTTTGAATGTGCCTCCCAAAAGTTCATGTAATAGAGACAATATCTCCGAATTTATATATTAACGGTTTTTGAAGTTGGGTCTTTGTGAGGTCATTAGGATTGGATGAGGTCATAAGTGGAAGTCCTTATGATGATATTAGTGTCTTTATAAGAAGAGAAGAGAGTCATAAGCTTTCATCCCTGCTCGGTCCTACACGATGCTGTGGTTTGCGTGTGTAATGTCTCCCATAGGCTCCTGAGTTTGAATACTTGATCCCTAGTTAAGTAGCGCTACTTGAAAAGATTACGGAACTTTTAGGAGGTGGAGCCTGGTTGGAGGAAGTACATGACTGGGGGCGGAGTTTGAGGTTTTTATAGCCTGGCTCCATTTCCCATTCTTGCTTTACCTCCTGAGTGGATTCAGTGGGAACACCTTCCCTGCTGCTCCATGCCATTGCTGCCACGCCTTCCACTTCCTCCATGCCTCCCCTGACTTCCTGACTTCCTCTGCGCCTCCCCTGACTTCCTCTGCGCCTTCCTTGAAATGATAAACTGTATAGAACTGTGAGCCAGAATAAGCCCTTCTCCCTCTGTTGTTTTGTCAGTACGTTTTATCACAGCAACAAGAACGGCAACCAAGAGACCAAGTGATGCCCTCTGACAGGTCATGGCAGGCATGGGAAGAGGGCCTGGGCAGAGGCCAGTACCAGGCTCTTAGACTTCTCAGCCTCCAGAATTGTGATTTACTAAGCTTCTTCATAAGTTATCCTGGATTCATATTTTGTTATAGCCATAGAATAAGAATTTAAGAGATTCTTTCAGGGAAATCATCGGAGGAAGTATTCCAAAGGAAAATGTCACAACTGAACCCTGTGGTACACAGTTTTGAATACTTTTCTGATATGGAATGTACCTTGGCAACTGAATATTCACTCCCTATCCTCTCTGTCTCGTCATTAGGGTGGTGGCAATTCAATCCAGAATCCCTGTATGTGAGAAATACTTCCTAAGTAGTCACACCTCTTAGCTGCCACTCTCCCAGTCCTACCCAGAATGGCCTTTCATAGAAGAGTTAGTACCCCTTTGTTGTGGATTTTTTCAGGTCATTAGTGGTATAGCCAGAATTTGAAACCTCCAAACATGCAAAGAAGGTAGTTTATCACAGACTCTACAAATCACTGGTAGATTTTAGACCCAACAACTCTTTAGTAGTGATAATGGTCACAAACATCAGAAATATCACCAGTAAAACCAGGAAAAAGATGCCCCAGACTCACCTGTGTGTACCAGCCCCTAAGTGTATAGTTTTTAAGAAACCAAGAGTTGGTAACCTCAGCACTGAGATGTGTAGCTGGAAGTTTTCCTGTGTCCCACCCAGTCCTGCAGCCGCTCAGACCCAAATAAATATACAGAGGCTTATATCAATTATGAATTACATGGCCATGACCTATAGCTCAATTTTCTTGCTAGCTAGCTCTTATAACTAAACTCAGCCCAATTTCTATTAATCTATATGTCGCCACGTGTTCTGTGGCTTTACCTGTGTGCCATGCTGTTCCCTGGATGGCGTCTCCTCTGCCTCTACCTTTCTTCTTCCTGTCTCTCTCCTGGATTTCCTGCCTGCCTCTAAGCTGCCTTGCCATAGGCCAAAGAGCTTACTTATTAACCAATGGGAACAACATATATTCCCAGTGTACAGAAAAACATCCTCCAGCAGAGATGGTGGCCGGAGATTTAGGAGTTTAAGGTAATTCTCAGCTACATAGCAAGTTTGCCGTCTACAGTAAACAGGTTGGGGAGATGGCTCACTTGGACAGTGCTTGCTATGCGGCTATGAAGACTAGAGTTTGTCTGTCCCCAGCACCCATGTGAAAATGGGTGCCATGGCAGTAATCCCAGCGCTGAGGAGGCAGAGACAGGAAGACTCCTGGGGCATGCTGGCCAGACAGTCTAGCAAGTTGGTGAGTTCCCGGTTCAGTGAGAGACCCTGTCTCAAAAATGAAAGGTGGGGTAGTGATTGGCAAAGGTACCCAGTGTTGACCACTGGTCTACACACACACACACACACACACACACACACACACACACACATATATATATATGCCCACACATGCCCATGAATGATCTGCCCACATACACTCTCTACACACGAACACACACAAAATAAGCCCAAGCACAAACAATCAAAACAAAAACCAAAATAAACTACAAGGTAAAACAGAAGGCAGGATTTGGGCAATAGGCATTAGGTTACTTTTGTTTGTCATTTGCTCCCCTGGCTCCCTCTGTGGAAAAGCACACACAGGTGATTCATGAATGTGGCTATTTTCATCATGTTTTGTCTATTTGGAGTTAAGAGTTTACCTCATTATTTTCATTTTAGACTCACAGGTTTATTCCAGGTCTCCTTACGGGTTGAGATGCCGGGCTTCTGTTATTCTTAATATATTTCCATATTGATCAGCCTTCTTCTGTGTAATCTGTCTTCTTTTGGCTGCTCTGCCTCTTTCTTCTGTCTGTGCTCTCCGAGGCTCCAACTCCTTACTGACAGGCCCCCAGCTCTCTCTGCTGTCCTCATGGGTACCCTCCTGATTTCACTGTAGAGCTGGCAGTTGATGGAAGGGCACCCCCAGGTAAGACCTCCTGTTTGCCCCTTTCTGCCAGCCTCCCACCTCTCCAAGTCCCGGTGGTCACCTACCTTACTTACTATAAATAATAGTTCTAGAACTGAATAGTTCCAGAAAGAAAGAAAGGAGCCACACAAACACCTGGGGTTTTCTCGGGGCATTTTTCTGATACTATTTCTAGCATTTTCAGTGCTAGGCTGACTGATCAGAACATCCAGCCATGCCACCAAACCACAGGCCACCTACAGATGAGAATTCTTACTTAGCAGAATAGTTTGTTTTTCTCTTCCTGTTCTTCAGCACGACAGGAAACCCAGCAGAGGGTAATTGAATAGGGCCTCCATTTACTTCTAAACAGCATCAAGTTAGTAGTAGTGACTAAGAGGGCTACTTACCCTAAGAGTTCCAGGTCCTGTTTAATTGTCTAACTGTGCTCCCATTTCAGATTCATTCACATCTGAAGCTGGAACTTAGCTTCTCCATGAGCTTCTTTCTCGCTCAGCTTGTTAAGCCTCATTGGTTCCTCTATGCAATATAGTAATGACCTCTTGCATGAAAAATGCTTATATAGTGAGGGACAAGGCTTTTGTTCACATCATTCCAATTTCTTCTGTTATAGGAAATCTCAAACACATCATATCCAAGTCTTCAAACATCTGACTATAGTAACTGTATCTCCTCTACTTTGAAGAACCAGTCAGGAGCAACAGGCTACCCACCCCATCCCCAGATAATAGCTACAGATGATTATAAACATTGAAATTTCACAGTGATGAATTTTTCTGGCACTGGATTTTTGATGTAAGAAGGGCACATATTCATGCTCTAATCCTGTGACCTCTTCTCACTTCATCTGGTTGTCTTCTAAATTAAAAACATTTAAGGTATCTCTTGACTCATGAAAAAAAAAAAAAAAAAAAGCTTGCTTTGCTTATTTTTTTCCCAGGATGCTGTTCTTGGCTGACTGGTTCTGTGATCCCTCAGAGTGCAGAGAAAGTCCATCAGAAATGACTCTCATGGGATAAAGGAAAAAAAGAAGAAGAGGAAGAAGAGGAGGAGAAAGAAGAAGAAAGAAAAAAAGAAAGAAGGAAAAGAGAGAAGAGAGAGAGAGGGAGGGAGAGACGAAGAAGGAGAAGCAGCAGCAGCAGCAGCAGCAGCAACAGCAGCAGTCACCACCTAGATGTCTAGACGTCTGGGAGAAGGTGGCATATGCCATGGAAGCTATGGAAAGAAAGGCAGTTGGGAGTTTGGTGCATGTCTGTGACTAACAAAATGTAGAATGCATGAGTGTCCTAAGCAAGTGAGGATGATTAAAAAAAAAAATGGCGCTTTGGCACATCCCCCCTTCAGGTCTCTCAGAGCTGCCTCAGGGATCTTGGTTGCAGTTCCAGGGCCGGCAAGGAGAGCCTCTGAAGTAGATTTGAAGGAAACTTTCCCCCAACTAGTGTGTACTCTTTCAGCTAAAATAGCAACAGCTCTGCTTTCACAGATATTATAGTATTCTTGGACAGTTTTAGGATTATTTTAAATAAACATCTCTGCTGTGAGAAACTAAAACAAGATCAAATCAATTCTGAGCTGTTGAGACTCCAGAAAGCCCTTCTACATATCTAGTTGTTGGCTTTGATCGTTACACCCTACATGTTGGCTTATCTTGTCTTTGTCTGAAGAAATCAGTGTGTAGAAGAGATCAGTCTGGGACAGGGATTCCTCCCATGCTTGGAGGAAATGCAATGTTGTCCAGAAGTTTGTGATTCTACAGCCTCCGATTTTGTTCACACAAGTATAGACAGGAGAAAGAAAAAGAAGCCCAGGATTCGAATATCCCTGGCTCAGCTGCTCCCTCCCTGCACTTGTTTTTTTTCCAAGCACAGGCAGCTTTTCAGTCTTCAGTAGGCACACACACCTCCTCCACCAGTTTTTTGTTTCTGTCTGAAGCAGCGTGGCAGCAACAGCCAACAGAAACTTAGCTGGAGGCCCAGATGCTGCCTTTCCTGGTTTCAGAGCCATCTAATCAGGGCTGAAAGGAACAAAAATACACCCATGAGAGCCAGAGATGTAGTTACTTACCCAGTCAGTGTTGGGGAGCATCAGTGCTCGTCTAACATCCAAGGCTATGTGAATTAGTTCCGATGACCCCGATCCACAAAAACTGAGCATGAGTGTAACTTTATCCTGTTTCATCCAGACTCCAGCCTACTGGGTGGTGCTGCCTACATTTAGGGCTTCACTTTCCCTGCTGTGCCATATGTCAATCAGTTCGAGGGACATCTTCCCAGATACCCCCAGCGTTGTGCTTTACAGATTTCTCAGCTATCTCTTAATCCAATGAAGTTGGTAAAATTAATCATCATAAAATAAGAAGACTCAAAACAAAAATACCTAGTAAACAAAAGTGAAATCCAACCACCTTACTGCCATTATTTTTTCAAGAAAGAGCAGTTGGCTGTCCGGATAGTAGAGAAGGTATTATCTCAGAATAAAAGACAGGCCTGTGCATTGAACCAAGGAGGTTCTGCTGAAGTTTATCATGTGCCTTTGCACTGTGGAGATGAATGTGAGGCAGCCTTTGGGGAACATGCTCTCGGTGACTCACTCTGATTGTGTTGTGTGACCATCCCACCGTCAGTCCTACGAAAGTATTCTTCAGTCGTTTTGTCTGACAGAGAAATGTGGAGGAGGAGCAAGGTGTGAAAGCTTATAGACACTTTCCCATCTCCAGCTTAAATGCTTTCACACCGCATGTCGAGAATTATGTCTCTGTTTATGAACCAGGTTAATCTGGCCACTTTCCTTCTGCTAGCTTCCTCATAAGGCTCCAGTTTCTTCTTGAATAAAACCACACTTCCTCTGTGGCCTCTCGGCTCCATTCTGCTGTGCATGCAGGAGCGGGAATGGTTTGGCACTTGGACTCTTCTTAGCATTGCTCATCACCATCGGACATTGGATCCTCAAGGATCAAGTTCCCCTCCACTTTTCACAGGTTAGGAGACAAAGACTAAGAGAGGCAGATGGCTGCCCAGGAGTGGCAAAGGAGGCTTAGAAATGAACCTCTGAATATCGGGTAGCAATCCCTTCAAATCCTCTTGTCCATGGGAACTTCCTCTTACACCTTCACCACTGTTCAATCCAGTTGCCTCCTCCCCCTGTAGAAGCCTTTTCCTTTCACACTGCCTATTCTTCGCTTTGAAGTTACAGACACGAGACTGTGGCTACCTATGTCTTAGTTTCCTTCACATTCTCCGTGCTGACTTTTCTTATAAAACGACTTCATTCTAGGCCAGAGATTCCCCAAATTCCTCCCAGTAAAGAATGATACCTTCTAACATGCAATGATGGGGCCTTCAAGGTGGTCTTAGACCTCTGTCCCTGGTACTAGCAATTACTCAGAAGATAAAATTTGCTTGTAAAACAAACAAACAAATAAATAAACCAACAACAAATGGAAATTGAGTGGGAACATGGCTCCGTTGATAAAGTGTTGGCTGTGCTGATTTTTCATACCCAGCCCCCCACACAAAAACTAGGGTCTGGTGGCATGAGCCTAAAATCTCAGTACTGCAGGAGGTTGAGACTGGTAGATCCCAGGGCTAGCTGGCCCGTGTAGCCAAGCAGTGGGCTTCAGGATCAGCAAGAGACGCTGTCTCAAAAAACAAGGTGGGAGGTAGGTATCAACTGATAGAGGTACCCAAGGCCAACTGCTGGCCTCCACATACATCCACACATTTATGTGCACACACATGAACAAAGACAAAAAAACAAATATGCATGAAGAAAGAATATTGTCTGGAGAGATGGCTCAGAGGTTAAGGGCAGTTGCTGCTCTTGCAGAGGACCCAAGTTCAGTTCCCTGCACCCACATGGTGGCTCACAACTATCCAGTGTTCTCTTCTGGTCTTTGTGGGCACTAGGCACACTGTGGTACACACAAGCAAACACTCTTACACATAAAAATAAATCAGTCTGAAAAAAAAAGAATAAATTGAAATACAGAATTCTCATTTTCCCCAGATGGCATTTGCAGTAGCTTCAAATGTTGTTTTTATCCCACACTTGAAATTTCATCTGTTGCATAAGGGTTTTGTGAATTTTATTCTTGAGAGACAGATGTATCAACATTTCAGATTTGTCCCAGTAGAGCTCAATTTAATCAGTTTAATTTACTTAAATTATAATACCTTTGTGTGGTGGTTTGGATGAGAAATCTCTTGTACAGGCTCAGATATTTGGACACTTGATCTCCGAGATGTAGGGGAGCCCCTCCCCCAAGTCGGTACAGGACACACCCAGACACCAAATTCTCAGCACAGGGGAGATTTATTATCCTGGAGGGGCAAAGCGTGGGCTGCAAAGGCAGACAGCAAGTAGCAGCAGTAACCAAGCAAGCAGGTGTTTTGTTGTGGTTGTTGTTGTTGTTGTTTTTTCAGGAGTGGGTTTTTAAGGGAAAAGAGGGGAGTCTGTGGTAGGGTGAGTTGGTAAATCCTGATTGGCCATGTTAGCCAAATAATGAATTTTGATTGTTGGACCTGTGTTGTCTCAGGAATGAGTCAGTGGGCGAATAAGGAAGTGGACCTTGGGGGCTCACTTTAGGATATAATCTAACGGGTTTTAGCAAGGGGGAGAAGGGTAAGAGGCAAACCCCGTCAGTGCCCTGTTTGCGATGCTCTGGCCTGTTAGAATCCTTCCCGAGCACTGTTTGGAGGATGTGCAACCTTCAGGAGGTGGACCATAGTTGGAGGAAGTGCAGCACTGAGGGCCGGCTTGGAGTTTATAGCTTTCTGTACTTCCAGTCACCCTCTGTCTGCATCGAGCCTGCCAAATTACCCACTCTCCCCAACCCCAGCCCCCTCTGGCGGTGGGATTGAACCCAAGGCCCTGTGCACACTAAGCAAATACTCTGCTCTGCTACTGAACTACATCTCCAGTATTTTGACATAATTCTTGGATGAAATCATTGAAATGAAAAACATGTAGATGCCAGATGAAGGCTTTAGATACGGGACAGTAGGGCATTGGCTTTTATTGTGTAGGCGGTGGTAACCTTTCGCAGAGATCTTGAGCTAAGAAGCAGCATTATCTCATTCCTTTGGGAAGAGAACGCTGGGACCGAGGAAAGCTTCTATCAGTACATGAAGCACTGTGTATCATCCGTGTCGCCTGGGGGTTTGGTAGGGGAAAAAAAAAAATCTCCAGTTTAATCCCCAACTAATTAAGAAATTCCAGGGATGACACCCCAGTTGGACAAAACCCAAAATTTAGAGACTCACCAATTTGGAGGAGCAATGGGGGCAGAGCGAGCACCAGCTATCAGAGGCTCAAGGCAGTCAGGGAGCTGGAGTGGAGAATAAGGCGTGTGGAAAGAATGGTGGTGTGATGGCGAGCATTGATTGACAGCCTGACAGGCTGTGCAAGCCCTTGTGCACACCTGTGAGGGTTTACCTCAATCAGGTTAACTGAGGTGGGAAGGCACACCCTAAAGGAGAGTGGTACCAGCCCTTGGGCTTAAGTCCCAGACCACAGAAGGAGAAACCTAGCTGGGTGCAGAAGTTCATCACACTCTGCTTCTTGTGGAATCAGTGTGACCAGATTCCTCAGGCTCTGGCCACCATGACCTCTTTGCCACAGTGGAATCTGCTCAAACTGTAAGGTGAAATAAATCCTTCCTTCCTTGAGTTGTTTTTGTAAGGAAGGGTAATTTATCACAGCAACAAGAAATGTAACTGATGCATGTATTAATCTGTCCCTGGAAGAGTGCTTCAGGCATTTTGTAGGGTGCCTACTTAAACATAATTTTTAGAAGTTGCTCAATCCTGGTACTGCCTCTGAAGCTTTTCACGTATTCATCCATTCCATAGATACTTGAATTGGGAGCCATTCAGTACTACTAAGGAGAATGCAGACCAATCCCTCCATGACCGTAGGACCAATCCCTTCCATAAGCTCTGTAGGTAAAAACTGAATGCCTTTAGTTATTAGTGGCTGTGCTGGTTAGTTTTATGTCATCTTGACACAAGTTAGTCATGTGGGGAGAGGGAAACTCAACTGAGAAAACGTGACTAAAGATTGGTCTGCAGTGCATTTGTAAAATTAGTGATTGATGGGGGGAGGGCCCAGAGCATTGTGGTGGTGCCACCCCTGGGCTGGTGATCCTGGGTACTGTAAGAAAGCAGACTGAGCAAGGCAGTAAGCAGCACTCCTCTATGTCCTCAGTATCAGTTCCTGCCCCCAGCTTCCTGACTTCCGGAAGTGATGAACTGTTGCCTGAAGTATAAGATAAAACAAACCGTGTCCTCCCCAAGTTGCTTTTAGTCATAATGTCTTATCACAGCACTAGACACCCTAACTAAGAAAGTGGCAGACAGTGGCAAGTTCTCTGAAGTCCCCCTCCTGTTAACCAAAAACACCTTTAAAGGTCAAACTGGCATTTGCATTGTCAAGACTGAATTTCTTTAGAATTTTCCTGTCCACTTTTACTTGACTCAACAAGTAGCCATGAAGTCCTGAGCCATCATTTACAAAAATCCAGTGGTTCTTAGCAGTATCTTCTTTGGAAACAATTTCATGTGATGTCTAAGTAGGTGAGTCCCAGGCCGACCAGACCAGAGGTAGGTGTAGCAGAGCTCTGTTGCAGGCAAAAGAAGGCTGACTCGTTGATTTCAGCTGGTAAGAATTTAATCATTGCAAGACCATCCAGAACTCTGGGAAGGCAGGCAAAAAGTGACCAATCAAGTACTGCATCTGGTCAGATTTGTAGCAAGAGAAGACTACTCAGCACTGGATGCCAGTGGCTTACATCTTAGCCTACTGCAAATGGATAATGGATGTTGTCCCTGCTGATAACACTGAGGCTCTTAGTATGGCCTCTCCTTAGACAGTATCTTTGCTTCAAAAGTTAGGGTGAGGAGCCCAGATGCAAAGTGGTCAGGATAAGTTTTTGTATGTAGAGATAAACGTGGTAGCCTATGCCACACCCCATAATAGAACATCAACAAACGGAAAAGTTTTGCTGATATAAAGCGGAATTTCAAAATGGAAAGGACCTAAGACGTTGTTTAGATCAGACTGTAAACTTAGAGCCACTAAAGGGCTTCTTATGTAGAATATCCTTTGTATAAAAGGGGCGCTGTTCTGCCTTCTGGTTCCCCGCCTGCTTTATCCACTGTGCTCAGAGGTACTTGCCAGGCTCCCGGGCACCCGTAAAGAATGACAAGTTCTAACAGATCACTGGAAAAAACAAGGGAGAACAAAGAATTTTATAGCGAACTTGAAACTCTCCGGTTTGGACAACTGAGTAGGAATAAAATGTAGTGAGTTCAGACTCAAAGACGTCAAGATGAATGTTCCCTCGTGTCACAAAGTAGAAGCCAAACAGGAAAAGTTCCTTTGTGGTCTGGTACTCTTCCCAGCATGTTTATAGACCCCCAACTCTTGGTCTCTATTTCCTCCCCTGATGAAATACTATGACTCAACTGTTAGATATTATTAATTAATGAGTTTATTTTTTTAGACAGTCTTATGTGGCACAGTTTGGCTCCCAACTTGCTAGATAGCCCAAGGATGACCTGAATTCCTGATCCTTCTGCCTCCCCCAAAGCGCTGGGCTACAGGCATGCACCACCACACTGGGTTTAGGATTGTTGAATTCCTGGGACTTCCACAGGCAGTTAACATTTTTCCAACACATTCAGTGTTTCAATTCTCAGACATTACCAGGTAATCTACTTCTGATCTTTTAAACGAATGTCTTTGTTTCCAAGTTTTAACTTATTCCCATAAAAACATCATAAAAATTACTTTAAAAATCATCCGCGGGGGACCAGTGAGATGGCTCAGTGGGTAATGGGTGGAAGGGCCGGCTTCACAAAGGTGACCTCTGACCTCCACTTGCGCACCATGGCAAGGGAGAGGGGTCCTCTGCAACAGCAGCAAGTGCTCTTAACCACAAGCCATTCTGTCAGTCCTAATAAAAATTAAACCATGGACGAGTAAAGGCTAATTTAACATTGATTCGTCATGCTAACCACAGTGATCTCGGATACTACAGTCTCCTTATTTTAAATAGTCTTTAAAAAGCCAATTGAAATGTATTCATGTTTTATTCATCTTTACAAATTTTTATTTTATGTATGTGGAGGTTTTGCTAGCTTGTATGTCTGTGCACCACCCATGTGTCTCGTGCCCTTGGAGGCCAAAACAGGGCACTGGAACGCCACTGCAACTGGAGTTGGTTATTAGCAGCCCTGGGGACACGGGGAATTGAACCTGTGTCCTCCAGAAGAACAGCCAGAGCTCTTAACCTGAGCCATCTCTCCAGCGCCCTAAAGTTTTATTCGTACCAGCTTAACTTGGATAAAAAAAAAAACTCTTGTTCATGAACAGATAACTGGATAAAAAGAGTTAGATTATGCAAAACTTGCAATGTAGCTCAACTATTTGATAAAAAAAAAATGAGAAATAGTAGAAAGGAAGAGGGAGGAAGAGGAGGAGGGGGAGGAGGAAAAGAACTGAGCTTGATCCCTGGGATCCACACCGTAGAAGGACAGAACTAACTCTTGAAGGTTCTGGTGGCCTAGTGCCCCGCCCTCCCCCAACACACACAATAAATAAATTAATGTACAAAAGTCAACTGAAGCTAGCAGATAGGTAACAAAATATTTGTTTTATTATTGTAAAGTTAAAAATAGTAGACAAGCTTATCTAGTTTACAGTTTCAAAGCAGAATACAAATATATAAATTATTGCATATAACAACCCAGATAATGACTAAACTTTTTTGGGAACAAACTTAAGTGTTTAACCACAGCAGTTTCATTTTCACTTTCTAAATGTCAGCACAGTTGTTTAAAAGAAACTTCTAACAGCAGAGGTTAAAGTTCAATATGCTAGTCTGGTTTAAAGCATCTCTCTCTCTGTCTCTCTCTCTGTCTCTCTCTCTCTCTCTGTCTCTCTCTCTCACACACACACACACACACACACACACACACACACACACACACACACCACTACTGAACCCTTTAAATCACCTCTCCTGGAGGCAGCAGGACAGGGAAAAGAAAAACAAAGAAACACCAGACTAAACCCACCACCCTCCCGAAGCAAGCGCAGCTGGGGCAGTGTTGAACAAGTGCACCTCCACGACATTTTTGCTTCACGTTGGTACACTTCAAATTAGGGCAAAATTACTAAGTAACTGTAACAGAGACTCCTTTAAACTAAAAAGAATAGTGAAAATATGATTTATGAACTAGGTGTTAAAAATCTTAATGTTCCAGACCCACGTGATCGGGTTCACATCAAGGTAGATGTAGCCTGAGGCTGTTCAGGTGAGGGCTGATGTAGGTGGGAGAAAAGAAATGCAAGGCCAAGGTGGATTCTTCTCAGCCACGTGTGACCTCCCCTCCCCACAGAGCCCTACTACTCCAGCCGACAAACCCTTTTTACCCTTCACCACAAAGCTGAACTTGGCAAGGGTATTTATTTGTTTGTTTGTTTGTTTGTTTATTTTTTACCAAATTCCCTCAAAAAAAAAATTTCTGTTCAAGGTAAAAATGGAATCAGACCAAAATCAAAACAAATCTCTGCTTTAAAGTCTTATCTTAATAGACAGTATATAAAATTTTTATACTTATAAAGTTTTAAAATATTCACACATCTTGCTTTAGCATGAACAATAGTAACATCTGTCAGTAAATGAACTGGCAAGAAAGTAAAAAAAAAATAAAAGTATCAATATACTCTACCATTAAAGTATTTCATGTACATGTAATTACTTTTCATGGTCGCAAATCTAAACCCTCTAAAAAGCTACACAGATCTTTAAAATGCCTGCTTAAGTTTGGAACACATACTTTGTATGTGCTACATACAATGTTAACAAGGAACATGGATTTCTCCTGAAAAGAAACAAAATAAAACCCAAACTGGTAAACATTAATACAAATGAATCAAATTAATTACTTTAAAAATGAGCCAAAAAAACCCTAACAGGCCTCAGCAGTATAAACACCAAGATAAATGTATTATATAAACAAACTAAAAAGGTAAAAGCCATTTTCAACAGCAGATCAGATACAACACAAAACCAAGGAATCATAAACTACCTACCAAATGGTAACAGAATATATTTCAACTGTGTTTCTGATATCACTTGCCAACATGAACACATTTTGAAAAATAATCCTTAAATTTTTCTAAAAATGGGCACTTTACAATGAAATGAACATGTAGCTTAGAAACCTAAGGACTTCTCTTTACTCCAGTACTGCATACAAGAATCACACAATGAAACGAATCGACTGTTGGGCTCACGGGCATTGTATCGCAAGTGAATGCCTTTTCCAAATAGCTAATTTAGAAACTAATACTAGAATCAAAGGATAAGACAGTAATCAAGAGAAACGTTACAAGGTGGGATGATACAAAAAATTTAAGCCAGGCATGGCAGTGTGTGTTGAACCCCAGCATTCAGAAGGCTGAAGCAGTAAGATTGATGCTAAGTTTGAGGCCAGCCTGAGCAACATAATAAAAACCCAAACCAAACCCTCTGTATATTTACCAGGGCCTGATGTATGCCAGGCACATAAAAACACCAATCTTTAAAGACAAAAATCATGCTAAAATCACGTCTGACTTCTGATTTTAAAACTCTTCATCTTGTTTAGCTATGAAATCTAGTATGACAACATTTTCCTTCACGCCTCACACTCAACAGAAACTCTGAAATGGAAGGGCTCACTAACAGTCTGTCCTCTGTTATTTTTAAAAAGTGAAATCATGAGGGAGTGTTCCTTCTGAACTTTCTCAAAACATACAGACAACGATTTAGAAAGGAGCAAATACAGGAACCAGTGTTTGTGATAGTTCCTATTTCCCTAAACTGTAATTCAACTCTGTCCCCATCTTATTTATACACATACAATAATTGCATATTCAATCAAGAGAGCAGGTGAAGCTAGGTGCAGGATACACACCTCAATCACAGCACTGTATCTCCTCCTGAGGCAGAACTGTCACAAATTTCAGGCCAGCCTGGCCTAGAGAATTCTAGGCCAGCCAGAGCTATATAGCAAGACCCCGTCTCAAAACAAACGACAAACAAAAACAACCAACCACCACCACCACCACCAAAACCAACTACAACAAATAACTGGTGGATCAACTCTATGAAATATTATACTACGACAAAATTCATGTGAATGAGCACCAGACAGAGACGTAGGAGCACCATTCCTTTGACGTTTCAGGTGAAATATCTAAATGAAATGAATGGGAGGTCCCAGTTAAGACCTTAGTATCCGGGAAAATCCCAGTCAGTCCAAACTCATTAGTAAACTGAATGTTTGCCAGGAAATTCTTGAAAGAGATCAGCAAACGTTTTCTTTGGATAACACTGGTATTGAGGACTGCACCATATGTCTTCTGTTATAGAAATACACTAAGTACTGCACATACCAAATACGAAGTACCCTACACTCCTGTGGCTGCCCTGACTGCCTTTACCTCATCAAGAAAGAAGCCCAAATGTGTGCAATACCCTGGCTGCTAACATCTCAATGAGTTACGCCAAGCAGGAGTACAGTCAAACTTGAAAATGTAACCATAACAACGAAGCACTAAAATACTTACTGGCATAATCAGGACACGTCTCCACCCAGCTTGGAATTGTGGATACTTCCATATTGCACACATTCAATTTAAAGCTTATCAAAACTAAGGCAATGCGTTCATTTCCACTCTACAGATTTGAAATTCATTTTGGATGATTCAAAAAAAAATTGAAACTAAAAAGTACTGTTTTCAAAAATTCCCTCCAAAAAGCCTCAAGGTTCAGTTTAGTCAGGAAAGAGCAAACACAATGGGCTATCAACTCATGCAGAAACCCCAGGCCAACTGAACACATCTCAGCATCAGGGAAGGGGGCTTTTCCTACAGGGAAGCATTTCTTTGCTTAGTCAAATACTATTTGTGTTCAACATTAAAGTCTGCCCCTTGCCCAGATAGAGTGCCAATATCAAGGCAGAAGTCATCTCCTGGCATGTAGCTGCCAAGCTGATGGGCTGTCTTTCCTTAGACCCACCACACAAATACACTCTAAGCACCAGTTAAAACCAATCTAGAGCCCATCTTAATTTTGGATTGGTCATAACTTTTATTATGCCATTAAATCTTATCTTGAGGTAATTTATTAGTTAAGAAGCTAGAACTTAAGCAGCTTATATCTTTTGAAAAATGGGCTTATTTTATTGAATTGTTGATTTTTTTTTGTCCTGGCAATCTTCTATCCCTTTAGATTTTAAGACTTAGAAAAGTACCTTAAATGCTTTCTTTCTTTTTTCTTTTCTTTTTTTTTTTTTCTTTTTTTTTTTTTTTTGAGGACTAATTTCAGTACACTGGACTCGGGGCTGAGAGTTGAGACCTGATTTACTTTACCCAAAACCTAACATAGCAAAGAAAGTCAGGAGAGTGAAGAAGTTGAGTGGGACGTCTACTTTTATGGAGACTGACACACAAGAACCAGAATAGTATTTTCTTCCTAACCTAACTCACAATTGCTTTCGTTGGAAAACAATAATGTGCTTTATTTCCTTGGATATTTGCTTTAAAGAGTGATTAATTTCGCTTTCAAATGCTGTTAGTATTTAAGATAGCTCAACTAGGCAGACTGCTTCTCCAAATACTATCCAAAACACATTTATCTTTGGAAAGAAAGATAACAGTTATAAAAACACTGTATCCCCCAAATGCAGTGATCTTCATATGGGTGAACATATTCACACATGGAAGTGCAAATACACATGGCCGTTCAAATACACATTTATAAAGACAATGAAAAATACCCAAAATAGCAATTTTATATATAAAATTTTATATTAAAATATTGCTCATAAATAAGGTGATATTATGAATTCTACTTCCCTCTTAAAAATTATCTCTAGTAGTTTAGACTAATGTAAGACCTTATTAGGCTTCTATTGTTTTGACAGCTGAGTTACAATAGAAAATGTCCAATAAAAACACACTGTAACAGTATATTTAAGTAGTCACACATGGTAAAAGTTAGGGAGGGGCATTGAGTAATTATAAGAAAAAGTCCCCAAATGAAGCCAAATGATTAACCCTAGACTAGAGTGATCCGCTTTATTAGGTAAAGATAATAAATATTATCTTATGTTTTCCAAGTACAACAACCATAAAAATGGACCATAACTTTCTTCAAACATTTTCTAGGTACACATGCTTGGTAGACCAGCAGGGTGAAGCACAGGAACTACGTTCAGTTCAGTTGTTTATGGGCAGGTGTGACCTCGTTCCTGCCCGGCCAACTTGCAGGCATGGTAACTTGGAGTAGTTCTTGAGAAGCTGCTCGATGGCAACGTGACGGACATGGAGCTCTGACGCCAGAGAGTCTTTTTCTTGCACTTGGTGAGTTAACTCTTCAAAAACTCCTGTGAGGATTTCAAAGGCAGTTTCAGTGTTAGCCCACAGGAAGCTAACCCTGAGACTATTTGAAATAAACAGAGGTACCATGCATTGGGTAAATCTCAACAGGAAACTCATTTGATACCAAGGAAAACAGCTGTTTTTTTTTCTCCGCAGCCTATCAGTGGGGATCATTCTACTGCATTTCGTGTAGACAACTGAGATGCTGTCTCCTCTCCATCAAGTGCAACGTAAGAAAGACTACAGTATACACCGCGGAAACAGTGGCCACCGTCTGAGCCTCTTATCCATTTTAACCTACAAGTAGGTTCAATCCATATATAATGACTTATCAGATACATGCTCATTAATATCCAGGTCCAGAAACTCCTCCGAGAGGCTTGGAACAGATTCCCTGGATTTTCAAAATCCTGGCTCCTATGATCGTGTATGTATGTGCTCCAGGTAAGTCATCTAAACCTTCTCCTTGAATATCCTTTTATGGATAAATTCAATACTAATGGCCAGCAGCTCACAGGGACACTGTGAGAGATTAAATGACGTCCTACATGTAAAGAACACAGAGTAAGTACTTAACCAATGTCAACTGGGATTACCCGAGTTAGTTTACTGTTTTCAGGTTTTGCAGTTAAGTCTGCTGCTGACCGAATGCATCATCTCTGTAAGGAACTTAGAGGTCTCCAACGTGCAGCTAACTGCCTCACCTAAATGGGAAGAGCTGGAAGATAAGACGGTGGGGATGGAAATGCTGTAGGTGCTGATGTCTCTGACGATGCTACAGAATCAATTCTGTGGTTTCTTTTGAAGACCCGATAGTGAGGGTACGGCTGATTTTTATTTTTAATAAAACCCTGACGTATTTATGGACAAAACAATACATTGTCAGGGGTCTCAAAGTAATCCATGCCGGTGGCTGACGTGGAACGAGAGGAATGGAAACAGGTGGTAAGGAAAACACAGCCATGTTTTAGTAACAGTTGAGGCTGATAACGACAGGCAGTGGTCACTACACTTTCCTCACTGTTTTTATGTGTTGTTTCAAATGGTTCGTAGTTTATAGAGATAACCAGGGATAGTACGACTGCCTTCAGGAACTACCAGGACGCATAGCCCAGGGTGCCTGTCACGGTGAGCGGCCCACAGTGAAGTCAAGGATGGCCAAGAGGCAGAGGTTAGCTGCAGTCTCCCTTCTACTTAGATTATTTTTCCTGGCGGTCCTAACGAAACTTTCCCTTACTGTTTGCCTCAGAATCCTCAACAGGTTTCTCTTAAATTTCCAAATTTAAATAATGTGGACGCTAACAATGTCCAATCCCGGGGGATATTTTGTAGCAACATTTTCACACACAACAAAAAGCACTGAGCGCGATTCTTTACCCTGGATTTGCTGTTGGAGCCTTGTGTTCAGTTCTTCCACCTCCTCAAGAGTCATTGAATTCACTGAAACATGAAATACATTCATTGTTACCACAGACAACCTCGGAAAGTGAGTTTCTGTCAGTTCTTAGGCAAAGAATGTGCAGCTCATTCCCAATACAACATCCAACAGAACCCCGGGTCTCCACCATCGGTTCTTAAAGTGTAGCACATTCTAACCACAAAACCCTAAAGGAACACATGTCCTTACACATGTCACTACCTCCATCATCCACAGGAAACAAGAGTTTGAAAAGGAAGGGAACGTCATCAGACTGTTGGATTCTACTATCTTTTTCAGTTTTCAGAAGTACTAGTCTCTGCCTATTCACACTGACTCTGATTAAGCTCTGGATTAGTCACGACCTGGGGTTTTAAAACACTACTTTAAAGTACTGTGAAACGTCTATCTAGTAAAACAACCTTTACATGAAGAATTAAGAACTTGTCTAAAGACACAGTCAAGGTCCCTTTGGAGCTAAATTAAAATTAAAATCACCTCAGTGAGATGTGGAAATGGTGCAGGCCAAAGAAGTCATTTAAAATTTTAAAATAAATGCCCACATTAACTTCGACCCTTTAGTACACTGTCAGATGTTTAAGTTGGGCTCCTGGCCAACTAATCTTACAAGGGTTAGCAACATGGCGATGTATACTGGCCAATCGCTCCAGTTACATAAAGAGTGGGAACCCTGAACTTCCAATTCAGTCTGCTGATTCCATTCCTTTTGGTCACTAAAAATGGCTGAAGAAATGATGAAGCCAATGAAAGTCAGTATAGAACACATACTCAAGAGCATTCCAGAGAAGTTTTTAAGACATCTCACATTCATTGAGGTGCATCTGTCACTTAAATATTATGTTCACCAAATCTATAATTCTACACACACACACACACACACACACACACACACACACACACACACACACACACGAAAACCAAACCAACCAAAACCAACTACCCCCCAACCCCCCAACACGAACAAACCACACAGTCTCCGCCTTTCTTCTTCCTCCCACACTACTTACGCTGTTCTCTGCTGTAATGCGGATTCTGGGGCGGGACAGTTGCCTCTGGACCAGAGCTCGTCTCTTCTTTCTGCTGCGCCTGGTTGTGTTTCTGAGGCCACAGTGCATCTGAGCCTTGCAATATAGCAAGCCCGAAGTCTGTATTTTCCCCCTGCTCCAAAATCCTTTGTGTATAGCTCGAGATGGCACCCGTGTTCCCAGCGATCCCTTTGGCAGAGTACTTTGGCACCCGAGAGTCAAACTGTGGGAGCAATTTCTTATCTGGCTTATGCCTGAAATTAAACAGGTGATGTTGGGTATTTTTGGAACACTCGGGATCCAAGTCCATATCCTTATTTTGTGCATACTGTACAATCCAGTTTATCTTCTTACTCAGAATGGTTTTAACGCCTTCATAAGTACTTTTGGAAAGCTTGGATCGAGAACAATCCTGGTTTGCAATTAAATGATATTTTTCAAAGCAGTCTTTATGGCCTCTCAGTGATTTGGTGTGTAGAAGACTAGATTTTCGTACTCCTAAAATGAAAAGAAGGCAGAATGAAAACTCAAAAAATACTCACATTTTCTTAATAAAACATCACTTTAAGTACAAATGAATCTTAGTGAATTCTTGATAGAACTCATCTGTAAATTAGAGAAAAATGTTAAATATTGACACTGATAATACAAAATGTAGCCTAATCTGTGTTTCCATTTAGCTTTCTATTCAAAATATTTTTATTCATTTACAGTATGTGTGCACTTAGATGTGTATGTGTGCACTTACATGTGTATGTGTGTTCACACAGGCTGGTGTATGTGTGGAGGCCCTAGGTCAACCAAGTGTGTCTCTGCTGGCCTGCTCTCCACCTTTATTTCTTGAGACAGAGTCCTTACTGAACTTGAAACTCAGTGACTTGGCAAGGTGGTCTGGTCAATGAGCCCGCCTAGTCACCGCTCTGCCTATCTTGGCCTGCATTCTAGGGATCAGAGTCAGGGCCCATGCTAACAAAGCAGGGGCTTTACTTTACTGAGCCACAGCTCCAGCTCAACAGTAATATATATATATATATATATATATATATATATATATTTTTTTTTTTTTCTTTCCGGTTTTTCGCGACAGGGTTTCTCTGTGTAGTTTTGGTGCCTGTCCTGGATCTTGCTCTGTAGACCAGGTTGGCTTTGAACTCACAGAGATCCACCTGGCTCTGCCTCCCGAGTACAGGGATTAAAGGTGTGCGCCACCACCGCCTGGCTCAACAGTAATATTTTTATGACTAGCAAAGACTTTTGAAAACTTTAATGATTCGGTTTGAGTCTCGGTCCAGTGGCGTATTAGTGGATACAATCTAAAAACACATACTGTTGTTCCCAGCAATCACTAGTCTTCATAAAGTACATCCATAAAGCACACACTGAGCTCTGGCCTCGGTAAATAGAGAGTGATCCCTGAAGATACCCAGCATCATCCTCAGGATTCCACTTGATGCACACATGAATCTACATACATGTGTACCCACACAAAAGAACACAATTACATACACTACTAACACGTGTACCCCAGAAAGCTTTTTTCCCCAACAACAACATATGTTAATCATATTAAGAAAATTGTTTTGAAAAAGTCTATTATCAAACCCATACTCATGCCCTATCCCCTCTTCTCCAATTCCTCCCCTGTTCCTCAGCACTGTCCCTACCCAGCCACAAGCCTAAGATTTGCCCAGCCACCAGTTCTTGGCCCAGTATCTGAGTTTTGGTACTAGGCATGAGTTTTGTTTTACAGAACTGGCCTTAAATTATAGCAGAAAATGACTGGTTACTACTTAACATTGTGGCCACTGTGGACCAGTGGGCATATCTAGCTAGGCCAGTCAGTCTTCACAGCTGGACAAGACCATTTCTCTCCTCCTTCTAGTGCATACATAGTACCTTCTGGCACCGTGATGACAGCCAGAGGGGAGGGAACATACAGGTCGGGACCAGACTGATGTTACCATATTCTGTGACACAAGTACGTGTCATCTTTAGCGGCAGGGTCTTACCATCAAGTTTTGCAGGGTAACTAAGAGCAATGACAATAATCTTGTAATGTCTGAGGGTCTATGGGACTTCACTAATGAGTTATGGTTTGACTTGGAAGATATACACCAGAATTAGAATATATAAATAAATATATATATATATAATTTATAAATATACAAACATAAAAGCCTTACAAATGCAATCAACTGTTTCAATTTATTTTGTAAGAAAATCAAAATGTCAACACTTTTCAGTTTAATTTTATACTTAACTTATCAAGGTAATTTTTATCTTCTAGAAGAAACGAATTATACACAATTATTACTCATACAGCACTAAGCCCATTAGCCGGTCTAAATTCCACTCACAAGTATTCATGACATACTAGAAATAATGGAAATATTTTGACTACCCTTTTATAGCTCCTAGTTTTCTTAGTGAAGCTTTTTAAAATATAGGATACATTTTCAAGTTCAAAACATTTTTTTCAAAATAGTCATGCATTTTTATAATTCAAGACATGTTATTGAAGTCAAACAGTTCTCCTTCCATACTGAAGGTAAATCAGGCATGTGCAGTTTTAAATGAATGCCTGCCAGAAAGATTCAGTCTAAATATGTGTGAAAATGGAGTAAGGAAAGCCACTGAGGTGCTAGGTTAAAAAAAAAAAAAAAACAAAAAACCCAAAACCAAAAACCACATTTCAAGGGAAAAGTTACATTCCTTATGCCCTCCTAACTTGAAAAGCTCAAACTGTAATTTTATTAATTGAAACTCTGGTAAGAGAATGTAACATTTGTATTTCAGCAGCATAAAGTAAGGAATCAAAGTGCCATGCTAGCTAACACCGGGACTTGGTCCAAGTCTCATGCTGGGTAGCCTAACAGCTCCGCACGCCGCACATGCATGCTTTCGAGAACCTACAACTCTTGCTCTTAGATGGTCCTATAGGCTCCTAGAGCTCATTATGTCGAAATGGAACTCCCCTGCTTCCACTCTTAACACTCAGAACACACTGTGAGTGTGGGAGCCACTGACCAGTCAAGGAAGAACGTGGAGCACCCGCTCCTGAGCCCCTCCTGCCCCGTGCTCAGACTTTCTGCTATTCCTCATCCATTGCGAACCTGGGCCATTGGCTACATCTTCCTCACCTCCTCTAAGAAGTCTTCTCTAACCAACACACCTAGGTTGGTTTATTACACAAGATTTTTTTACAACTGCCTCTTCATTGGCTTTTATTTCTTGCCAGGTGAGTTCTGTGTAGAAAGGGGCCATTATCTAGCTTCCTCATAGGCATTCCCAGTCTTAGTGTCTGTCACGTAATAAGAAGTAGTTAAAGACATCAGGGAAAGTTACAAGAATATTTGAAAAGCAGCAGCAGCAACAATAACAATAAAAGCCTTACTTTACCAACTGTCATGTACAGACAAATCACTGCAGTTTAACCCATCTTACTTAAACGGTAGGAGGCAGTTTGGGCAGCTTACTCAGAGGACACTTAAGGGCATCTGTCTGTGAAGTCATTCCTATACTTAAGTCTAGAGGGCTGACCATCTAAGGAAGTAGTGCATGGCACTAATACAAATAGGTTCCTGTGATATCAGTCTGCCAAGAAGATCAAAGAGTTTACTTCATTATATATTTTAAATAGCAATTTAGTTTTTGGTTAAATTATAAGAAAATTTTAACCTCACTAAATTTTAAAATTCAATTTGAAAGTATTTGTGAACACACATTAACTATTCCATGCAACAGCAAACAAAAAAGTAAAACAATAATACCAGGACTACTTCATACAATTTTGAATATAGAAAAAAAATGTATCTCAATTTATAATAGCAATATGCCTGTCATCTTATGTAAACTCTTCAGTGATTATGTTTTTTCTAGTTTATCATTTCACATTAACACTGGAGAAATAATCATTTCTATTATCAGAGATCTCAGGATTGAAGGGGTCAGGGACAGAAGCAGAGGCATGACACCGTGAGAGGCCAGAGGCGGCCACTGGTGAAAGTATAGCCTTGGTTGCAGTTGGAGACCCAGGACATTGGAGATGCCAGGACTGTTGGACATCCACTAAGGACAAGCAGCAGGTGTGGAATGGAGCTATCCTGCGCCTACGAGATAAGCATGCATGCTATGGCTGGCAAAGTCAGAAGTGGAGCTGCCAGAGCCCTTTGGAGCCAAGCTCACAAGTGAGTCCCAGATGTCCGGCACAGAGCTACCAGATTTCAGAATTACATTGCTGAACTTTGGTTTTACTTAAGTGTGATTATTTTTATGCCCTGGTTCTTTCCTCTTAGAGTAATAAAATATTTAACTTACTCTGGATTTTCCAGGAGCCCAAACAAGAGATTTTTTTAATTGTAAAGAGAAACTGAACTTTTAAATGATGGAATTTTTTAAAGACTGTGAGACTTTAAAGGCTGTACTGTATTTTATATCTAATATTAGCAGCAGGATCTTAGGGACAAATACGAAAGGAAAGGTTATGGTTTAGAGTGGTGTGTCAGAGTTTGCAAGGGATGGGTTGTCATAGTTTTGGCTGTCAACCTGACACAGTTGACAAAGTGTTTCATCCCAGCAACAGGAAACCAACCAGAACACAGAGTTTTTACTTAAACCTTTCTTCCATGTTCTGAAAACTCTCCTGACCACCCACCTGGCAGGTTGTCCTCACAATTACATTCTTTAATTCTCTCTTTAAAATAAAGTCGCCTATCAAAGCCCCCAGAGGGGCAACAACTAATCAAACATGAATATTTATGTATAACTGCCACTCTAATTCTTAAAATTGAGGCTATCCCTGGGCTTTTATTTCACCTGCTTACTGTGGGACTGAAATGCTTCTTCCTAAAAGAGATGAAACTCCGAAAGTCATTTTTTTAAAAGCCACAATTGCCAAAACTCTTTAAAAAGTTGTACTTCTCATCCCATCCATCCTAACTTCTTGTAGCTCATATGTGTGCTTAACTAGTAGTGAATCAACTAAGCAGTTTTCTAGTTGGTCTTGTCAAGAAACATGGTCTTGCACACTGTCCCCGCTGACGCCACACAGCTTTACTTCACGCGTTCTTCGATCACATTACCTGACTACCTGGTGGACATTTAGTTATCAAGGGACGGATTGATTGAACAGATATCCCGTTCTGATTTTGAGGGTTTTCCTACCGGCAGGACTGTGGGATTTTTTTTTTTCCTTAATCAAGCAAGCGAGTTTAGTTATTTAAGAATTTAAGCATATATGGGGCTGGAGAGATGGTTCAGTGGTTAAGAGCACTGGCTGCTCTTCCAGAGGTCCTGAGTTCAATTCCCAGCAACCACATGGTGGCTCACAACCACCTGTAATGAGATCTGGTGCCCTCTTCTGGCCTGCAAGGACACATGCAGACAGAATACAGTATACATAATAAATAAATAGACCTTTAAAAAAAGAATTTAAGCATATCATCTTTAAATAAGACAATTATTTGTGCAGTAATTCATGTAATAAGTAGTACTGCTTCCAAAAAAATTTTTTTTAATGGAGACTCACATTGTGCCCAGCTTAGAAAATTTTCCAGGATTTAAAGTGTTTCCTTTCGATGATTTTACCTTGGTTGCTAAGAGAGTAGAAATACTTGCACACGTTAAGTAATGTCATGTTTGTTTAAGCAATTGTTAATTATAAAGATGACTGGACATACACACAGTTCCATTAGAGAAAATTAAAATGAATGGAAGTCCACTGGAGGGGCAGATGACCATTTTTGATAAACAGAACAGAAAAGCAGCCCCTTCAGTAGAAGGGATGGCGCACTAAGTGGGTCCACTACACAACTTTGGTTTGGTCTCTAGTGTCTTAGAGAGAGGAAACAAACAAAACAGAACATTACGTTCATATACAGTTCTCGAGTTCTTGGTCGCTATTAAATCAAGTCTCTCAGCCACTGGCTTATATGCAGGGGGAGCAACTATCATGAGAAGAGAGAATGTGTTCTTAGAACCCAAACAGTCCTTACCAACGCCTGAATGGATTCATGCCTATTTGTGACCTCAAAGGCTCTGAAGCCAGGTCAGGCCACCTCAATGTGTGTTACAACTGCAGTGGTATTTGTCTGGACTGACTGGTTAGAACAAGGCTTGGGCACACCCACTCTAACTATACTACTATGCATTTGTTTAGCAAGCAGAAGGCCAGCTATGGTTCAAAAGGACACAACCATTTCTTTGTTGCCAAGCTCTGCCGTAAGTGGAAGTTCAGGCTGTCTATCCAGTCATGCTTAGACATGAAAGTAAAAGCGGGAAGGCAGGCATGGATCTGAATAGGTCCTTCCTAAATTCCACAGGCTAGGTTCCTCCTCAGAAAGCTTTCCTAGTTGCTCCCTGTGCCTGCAGGAATGCTGTGATAAAGGAGAATCCTACTCTTTTACCTCGCACGTTAGCTAACTCAAGTGCCACTTAGACGACGAAGTCTGCCATGTTCAGGGTTCTGACAGCGTTTGAAAGCAAGGCCTACTGGGTATTTCGGCACTGGGCAGCAGATGGAATTATTGGCGATCACATGAAGCCAGCACACAGATGGGCTCCTTGACTTTCCCATATTTGAGAACTGTCAACTTGAGAAAGACATACAACAGGTGGTCTTACAAGGCAGCAGATTTCAGCTCAGGGCTGGTTATGCAAGGCTAAAGGTTTTGTGTATTAAGAGGATTACGCAGGTAATCAAATCAGCTTACTTCAATAAACGAATTATAAGGGAAAACTTCAGTAAGCCAGGAGTTCAGAGAAGTTAGGTTAAAATATAAACCTCAACATCAGTCAAATAACAGAGAAGCCAGGGTAGAAGTGGGTTTATGGATTGATAGTGTGTATAAATTACAAATGATTTCAAAAACAAAGCAAACAAGAACACCCCTCTCCTGGTGGGTTCTACTTTCCCATGCTAACAGTTGGAAAGTCGGGAAAACACACCTACATAACAACTGTTTATTACTAAGAGAGTACAAAAACCCACACTCGATTCTACTCTCTAATTTGTATACGTGCTTTTTTAACCAGGGAGCTGTCTGTGTATGCTCTATCTAAGCTATTAAATACTGCAAACCCCAGCCACATAGATATTTAATATCAGAAATGAGGTTAGTGTGACCCAGGAACTCAACGTGGAATTTGGTTTCATTTTAGTTCATTGAAATTTAATCACACCGGTCAGACTACTGACTAGGACAGGGTGGCTGTCTACAGACAACTGATTAAGGGAACTAGAATGAAAAAAGACATGGCTGGAAGCCCCACCATCTTTTCGGAAGCCTCAGTGTAATGGAGGACACTAAGTTTGTAACCACACAGAATCAAAAAAGACTAGGTCTGTTTCCCCAGTACATTAAAACACCCCAAATTCAGGTAATTGAAAGTGGCACAATTAAATAAAATTACACCATACAAGGTTTTTGGTTTTTGTTTGTTTGTTTGTTTTGTTTTTGGGTTTTTCGAGACAGGGTTTCTCTGTGTAACTTTGCGCCTTTCCTGGAACTCACTCTGTAGCCCAGGCTGGCCTCGAACTCACAGAGATCCGCCTGCCTCTGCCTCCCAAGTGCTGGGTTTAAAGGCATGCGCCACCACCGCCCGGTTACCATATAAGGTTTTAAGCCAACAATCCAGTTTTCTCAAATAATCTTACATGTTCAAGTGTTCCACTAAATAAGTTTAATTCGTTGTTCTAACATTTATTCTATTTTTTGAATGTGATGTTATCATATAAAACAATTAAGTTATGACACAATACAGCATAACTATGATACAACAGACTCACCAGTTTGAATAGCCACTTAATTGTTGCCGACAGGGAGGGACACTAACTTTCAGCAAGAGTGACAGTGTCTCAATGGTAAAGTTAAAAAGATGAGTGTTATTTGAAGACAGCCTGAAAAATGCTTTCATGGCAGCAACCACGTGAACAAGCCAATCAGACCCAGTTGTAGGTCTGGAACCCAGGGCCACAGCAACCATCTTCTGTCTCCTCAAATCACCATCTCCCCAGTTAAGGTTCAGATCGAGAAACTGATTTTCTTACAGGTAAGAGAAATGAAGAGACCCCAGACTACGGACAGAACAACCTATGTTTGAACCAGAGACCTCCAGCTCCAGGGAAGTCCTTTCTATGTGTTTTCTAACATCCTTTAATTATGCTGTCCAAAGCTCAAATTTTACCTTGTATTTCAGACCAATACGAGCCACGCAAATGTGACATTTTAGCAGCAGACAATTTAGTTGCTGCTTACTTTGACGACAGTGCTGTAAATATTTTTTTTTATAACATTTCTCAATAGAGATGAAGGCAGGAACCTACTAATACAATGTTGAAGCAGCAAATACTGACGTCCATTTTATCTTGGGTGAGATGAACATCTTTAAGTAGTGTGACTATTTGTCATAACTACATTTGCATAATTCTAGGGTCAAAATAACTTTGAGCTAACTAAACAGGTTAGAAGACTACGGGAAACCAATTTTTTTGCATAATGCAACAAAAATGTTTTTTAAATGACGAAGTACCTAGTATCAATTTAATAGTGTGGGAAGACATTAAAGCTAATGATAAGCCTACCTTCAATGACTAAATCTTTTCCTGGGAACTGAAGTTACATCACAGTGGGAATTTAACCAGGCAAGGAAAAGAGCTGTGTCACAGTGTTTCAGCACCAGCCAAGCAGTCCTCCATGGGATGCTGGGATTGTACACAGCTGATGTGTGAAGAGCTAGCTACCTACGGACAGAAAAGGATGCTCCTCACGTATTAAGTGGATGTGAAGGACAGTAATGGTGTATGCACGACCTGTCCTCTCATAAGCACAATGCCCCCTCCCCACGTGCCCTCACCCCAGAAAATCTGGTCGGAGAATCGCTGAGGATAGTGAACACGTGGGATCAGGAAGCCCCCTACTCTTTTTGCTTCCTGTATTGGGACTGTTTTGTTTGGGAAGAACAAAGTCATTTACATAGGTAGGAAACATTAAAAATGTCCCAGACAGTCTTGAGAAGAAGCAGAGTTGAGTTTGAAAATGAACACTAGTGTTCCTCAGTTCAAGACAAACGAGGCTTAAGTACTGTGCCATCTTCCAGTCAACCAAGTAAACAAAAAAGACCAGGACACTGAAAGTGACAGACACATTCTTAAAACATTAATGTTGAAACTTTCGAGAGGATTCTTTCTCTGCTAACAATGCATCGCCCAGACTATGTCACCCGCACATGAATGGAGGCCACGCCATCCCCTCAGGCAGTCAAACCAGAACCTCAGCAGAGGTTTATTTGCCTGTCAACCCTTGGTGGAGAACCAAGGGTTATATATAGAGAAGGAAAGGGGCACCAGGGGAGATGGCGGAGTGAAGAGAGTGCACACCGTCTGCGTTCAGTCAACCAACCCGCACACCGGCTGCTGCAGAAGAGGGGGATGGGCACAGAGGTGGAAAGCCCACAGGAAGGCCCAGACCTCAACGTCCACAGAACCGGAAGCTAGCTACTGTGTCGACGGAGGAGAGGCTCCAGAGCACCCAGTCACAGCCAGCTGAGGAGAAGGCGGACTCCTTCAACCCAACTCCTAACACCAGCATCTGCACCACACACTACACGGTCCTGT
>CABHPP010146994.1:0-34613 GCA_902168425.1 Peromyscus attwateri
TTTCTTCAAGATAGAGTTTCTGCCCCTTCATTAGCATTTTCCAATCAATAGTTAATTTCCATTTTACTATGTGCCAGGAAAGAATTATACGTCATAGGTAGGAATTAAAAAAGTGTAGCCGTAAACAAGAGACAAACACACGGAGTTCAACTTTTACTAGGAAGAGACAGGCAATCAGCATAAAAAAAAAACGCATAATGTCAGGTAGCAATGAAGCTACGATACAGCGTTTCTAGAAGATGGGATATAGCAGGATATTACTTCTGATGGATAGTCAGAGACAACCTCCCTGAAGGAGTCAAATTCCACATGACCTGAATGAATGAAGAGAAGGAACCATGGACGTAAGGGTGTCCCTGGCTGAGAAACAGTGAGGACAGAGAGCTAAAGCTAAAGCGCACGTTTGTAGTGTTGGGCTCAACCCAGAAGTCAGCAATGGTGAGCATGCCCAGAGTCGCAGACATCAGGGCCAGAGAGGCGTCCAGGGCCCAGATGAAGCAGGTCCCTGAGGGTGTAGTCAGAACAGTCCCGATCTAGTTTGCAATTTACCAGCGTTGTTCTGCCTGCTGCTGATTGTAGGAGCATCAGCAGAGAAACCAGCTTTGGGGTGAGGGATGGGGGATGCGGTAGGGGGTGGGACAGTGTGATGACTCAGAGCTGACGGTGATAGCCCCTCAGAAGAGGGACTGCGTTGGCATTTTTGAAGAATTTGTTCGTGAATTAGATATTGACTATGAAGAAATCAAGGGTGGCCTTAAACTTTCTGGCCTGCGGAACCGGATTCGCATCCTCTGTGAATGCATCTGTTAACCCTCAATGGTATTTCTATAGCACTTGTCACAGTAAACTGAGTGTGTCAATGGTGACATTTTTGGAGTTAGGTTAAACAAAATTAAATGATCCATGGCAAGCTTAGTAATAAAAAAAATAATAATAGCAGAAAACATCTGATAACATGTTCCTTTTATAAAGTATTATTCTAATATAGTGAAATCAGTTATTCTGCAAGAAAAATTAGAGGTAAACAGACACAGGCAAGTTCCTGACTTGCTTTAATTCAGGTCACACAGAAAGGGCCAGAGTTCATTCATCATGACTTCTTTTTTGGCTCACTAGTTATCAGTATGTTGTTCAAAATTTTCTACTTATTTGTTGAGTTCCCAATTCCAAATTTCCTTCTGATAGTGACTTTTAATTTTATACTATTGTGTTTGGAGGACATACTTTGTGTTATTCTTAACTGGATTGGGGCTTGTCTTAGGGTTTCTATTGCTCTGCTGAAACACCATGACATGACCAAAAGCAACTAGGGGAGGAAAGGGTTTATTTGACTTATTCTTCCACGTCACTGTTCATCGAAGGAAGTCAAGACAGGAACTCAAGCAGGGAAGGAACCCGGAGACAGGAACCGATGCAGAGGCCATGGAGGGGTGCTGCTTACTGGCTTATTCTCATGGTTTGTTCACGCTACCTTTATATACCATCCAGGACCACCAACCTGGGGATGACACCAATCTCTGTGGTATGGTCCCTCCCATATCAATCATCAACTAAGAAAATACAGCCTTGCCCACAGGCCAATCCTGTAAGGGGCATTTTCTCAGTTGAAGTTCCTTCTTCCCGAATGAGTCTGGCTTGTGTCATGTTGACATAAAACTAGCCAGGACAAAGAGGTTTTTTTTTTTTTTTTTTTTTTTTTTTTTTTTAATTCTCTCTCTGTTTCTCTGTCTCTTTCTCTGAGATGGGATCTCAGTATGTAACTCTGCATGACCGGAATCTCATTATGTAGACAAGGCTAGCCTCTAACTCACAGATTTGTCTGCATTTGTCTCCCAAGTGCTGGGATTAGAGATGTGCCCACCACACCCAGCCTTATAAGTGAAACTTTGGTTGGTGTTAAATAGATACTTTATAGTACACTGCATTCTCTTGTCAATTATTCTTGCTATTTTGGTTATTTTCTCCTCGTTGCATATATTTATTTATATGTGACACAGTGTGTATGTGAAGACCAGAGGACACTTTATGGAAGTAAATTCTCACCTTTCAACATACGGGTTCCAGGGATCAAGCTCATCTCATCCAATTTGGTGACAAGAGTCTTCACCCTCTACCCGCCCCCCCCCCCAAGCCTTCATACTACCCCGTTATGTTCTTAGTGATTCTCTTGAAGATTAAACTAAAATCTTAGTTTTAATGATCTAAGTCAGATTAATACCAATTCAGCTTCAATAGCATGCTTAAAAATATATTCCAAAATAGCTTTGTGCCAGGCAGTGGTGGCACACGCCTTTAATCCCAGCACTCGGGAGGCAGAGGCAGGTGGATCTCTGTGAGTTCAAGGCCTGGGCTACAGAGTGAGTTCCAGGAAAGGCGCAAAGCTACTCAGGGAAACCCTGTCTTGAAAGCTCTCCCCCCCCCCCCAAAAAAATAGCTTTGTTACCTCCATACTTTTTCTATCACATAAATTATATTTCTATATGTTGTAGCTATCAACAAGGTTTTATAACTATTGATTTATATTTTTATATTTTAAATCAGATAGAAAAAAATGAGTCACAACAGAAACGCATTCATGTGGTCCTTTGTTAGGGACTATTATTTTAAGGTGTGTTACTTTTGTCTATGTTGCATTTGTTTAATTCTGTGAAGCTGTGTTACTTTGCCTGTCTAAAACACCTGATGGTCTAATAAAGAGCTGAATGGCCAATGCAAGGCAGGAGAAAGGATAGGCAGGGCTGTTAGGCAGAGAGAATAGACAGAAGGAGAAATCTGGGAGAAGAGCGATCTAGGAGTGAGTGAAGGAGGAGGACATCAGGGGACAGCCACCCAGTGACACAACCAGCAACAGTAAAACAGAAAGGTATACAAAAATAGAGAAAGGTGAAAGCCCAGAGGCAAAAGACAGATGGGATAATTTAAGTTAAGGAAAGCTGGCGAGAAACAAGCCAAGCTAAGGCTGGGCATTCATAATTAAGAATAAATAAGCCTCCGTGTGTGATTTATTTGGGAGCTGGGTGGCGGGCCCCCAGAGAGATAAAGAGTAAGAAAACAACCAACAACAGTCCTTGATACCTAAGTAATTAACTTTTGGGTGATCTTTATTTATTTATCTATTCATTTTTCTGTGTAGCTTTGTTTGAATTACTTCCAAGCATTCTCTCATTCTCCTTTTAGTTATTTTTTTTATAAGGCAGGCATATTAGACATAAGTTCTTTTCTTTTTGGTTTGTCTGAAAATTTCTAAGTTTCTCTTTTCTTTTGGAAAGGTAATTTTACAGAATGTAAAATTTTTTGTTGACTGTTTTTTTGTCTCTTTACTTTTTTCACTTTGAATGAATGCATCATCTGAGTACCTTCACCTCATTACGCTTGTGATTATAGAGCAGCTTTATCCAGGCCACTTGGTACATGATGAACTCATCATGTCTCTCCATCATGTCTTATTGATTACAGCATCATCTATTGTCTTAGTTCCCAACCATATTTTATCCTGTGTCTTGTTTGGACTTCTGAGAATATTGGCAATTTCCCATTTGGAGTTGTTGAGTTTCTTGGGTGTGTTGAATGTTTTTAATCAAATTTTGGAAGTTGAAGCCAGTATTCTGTTATTTCTTTGTTTCTTTTTCTACTCCCTTTCCTTCTATAGTTTTTATTCTATGTATATTGATAAGCTTTATAGTTTCCTATAGAGCTCTGACAGTGTTCTGTTACTTGATTCCACTTGCTGCATTTTTCCTGATACCTAAAACTGGATAATAGAAACTGATCTGTCTTCAAATTTGTTTATGTTTGCCTTCTACCAGCTCTGATCAGCAACTAAGTCATAGCAGTAAAATTCCCGCTTCTATTATACTGTTCAACTCTGGAATGTATATTTGCATCTTTAAATTTTTTTTGACTTTTTTTTTTTGATACATGTAGTTCAGGCTGGTCATGAGCTTGCTATGATCTTAAACTTACTCTTCAACATCCACTTCCTAAGTGCTGGAATTTCAGGTGTGTGCCACCATACCCAGCTTGATTCTCTTTCATTTCTACTTTTTAGAAAATAGAATTTATAGTTTAATGATATTCCACTTAGTAAGACATTGCCATGCTGTCCACTGGTTCTTTACATGTGGCTTTCTTTCTTTGAACATATTTGTGAAGGCTGCTATGGAGTCTTTGCTTAGAATATCCAGTGTCTAGGCTTTCTTGGTAACCAATTTCTGCTGAATGCCTTTTTTGTTTGTTTGTTTTGTATATACCTTACATTTTTGTTGCTAGCTAGCCATTGAAATAACTTAACAGGATTCCTCTTTTCATCAAAGTATGTTGGCTTTACTCTTTTAAATATTTATTTTATTTTTAAAGATTTATTTATTTATTATATATACAGTCTTCTGCATGTATGCCTGCACAACAGAAGAGGGCACCAGATCTCATTACGGATGGTTGTGAGCCACCATGTGGGTGCTGGGAATTGAACTCAGGACCTCTGGAAGACCAGCCTGTGCTCTTAACCTCTGAGCCATCTCTCCAGCCCCTTAAACATTTATTTTTATTTTATGTGTCTGGATGTCTTGCCTGTATGTGTTCTGTGTACCATTCATGTGCAGTACCTAAGAGAGCCAGAAGAGGGGGCTAGATCCTCTGGAACTAGAGTTACAGATGGTTGCTACCTACTGTGTGGATGCTGGAAACTGAACCTGGGTCCTCTTGAAGAGCAGCAAGTGCTATTAACCACTGAGCCATCTCTCCAGCACCTGTTGATTTTACTCTTGTTACTATTTATTTGTTTAGTAGTTTTCCTAATCTAATTATGCCAGTTTTTCATTTTCCATCAAATTTAGTCACTGAAGCCTGTACTTAGTAATCTTAGTGGTACCTAATGATTACACAATGATTTCCTTAAATACTTCAAGCCAGTCTCTAGTCATTGTTTATGGGTCTTGTGTGCCTATTGAGAAACTCCAACCATTTACAACATTGTGCTGTTATCCTTCACTTTCTGCTTCTATGGGTGCCTCGGTCTCATCCAAGCTACAGAGACTATGGCCTCCTCAGGTCTCAGATCATACCTAGACATTCACACCACCATCCCCATGTTTTCAGGAATATGTTGGGATTTTTCTAAAGCTCTCTAGGGATATCTCATTCTCTGATTTTTTTTTTTTAACTCTGTTTTGTCAGTCTCTCATTGACTCCAACACTTCTTTTTCTTCCTCATAGGTAGCCATGCCATTAAACAGTTATCATGGATCGTTTTTTGACATCTATCCCAAAGAAAAGGCTGTTCACACCCAATGAGCTCCAGGTCATATTAAGTAAAGCTCTGTGAGTGCAGTTTCCAAGTTTTTGGTGTACAAGAAAAACAAGGACGGTTGTCTGGAATGGGGGAGCTTCATGCCCCTGCCCCCTCACAGGGGCCACAAGGCTGCAACCTTTTACAGCTATTATACTTTTGAAGCTGCTGATTTCCAGCATTACTTACTACTTGGAAAAAGTGGGGGGTGGGGTGGGGGGGGGAGATAGGCAAGTTTAAAATACCACACACTAGGGGTAGAGAGATGACTCAGTGGTTAAGAGCACTCGCTGTTCTTACTGAGGATCTGGAATCAGTTCCTAGCATCCATATAATAGCTCATTACTATCCATAGCTACAGATCCAGGGATCTCCAATGCCGTCTTCTGGCTCTTGTCCACAAAGTGTGTGTATATATATATATATAGTCAGGCAAAACAGTAGTGTGAATAAAATTAACATAAATAATTCTTTAAATAATACCACAAACCTTTTTATATGAAGATCTGATCATTTTTGTTCAACAAATTCCTTTTGAGAATTTCAACCCTTTGGTTAATTTATAGAGTTCTGAAAACTTGGTCTGACAGCCCAGTCCTCCCCACAGTTTTCCCATTCCTTGGAGGAACAGATTTGGAAGGTCCTTAGCCCCTTATTCCAGATGTCTCTTCTATTTGTTAAGTCTGATTACCTAGTGTGAGGCTGCATTACAAAATGAACGTCATGTGATCTGGAGACATGTTTGCCTGGGTTCACATCTTGGTTGTGCTGAGATATTTGCCTCAGCTTCCTTTTATGTGAAATGAATATATGAATTGCATCTGTCTTGGCTTTGACGATATTAAATTAATTATTAGCCAGCCAATAATCTAGGATAGCAGTTGGGAAACTATGACTGGGGGGATTAGTCCTTAGAATTAATTTTTTTGTGGCCACGAGCTAAGGCCATTTCTTTGTTTTTATTTATAAATGTTTTACTAATCTCTATTTTAAAATTTATTTATGTGTTTTGCCTGCATATATATCTATGTCTATGTATGCAGTGCTAATTGAGTCTAGAAGAGGGTATTGGATACCCTGAAATTGGAGTTACAGATAGTTGTGAGTGGCCATATTGGTGCTGGGAATTGAACCCTGGTCCCGTGGAAAAGCAGCCAGTGCTCTTAACCACTGGGCCATCTTTCTAATCCTGAAAGTCTGTTTCTTCTTACATGAAAATCATATGAAATTCAAAATTTCAGTGTCCTCAAATAATATTATGCTGATTCATTTATGTGTTATCTATTTGTGACTATTTTCATGCTGCAACAGAAAAGTCGAACAGCTGCTACCAACACTGTACGGCCTAAAAAGCCTCAGATATTTACTACCTAGTGAATATGGGAGGCTGGGAGGCTCAGTAAACAAACAGCAATATGACCTGACCACTCCATGGTAAAAGAGAGAGAAGATCCAGGGGCACCTGGAAGAATCCAGAGCAGAGAGAAAAGAACAAGACTGGATGTGGCCAGGGCTATCTGCAAGAGAGGAGAAAATAGAATAAAAGCTAGAGAGCAAGAAGAGAGAGGGAGGGAGGGAGGGAGAAATAGAGAGAGAGAAAGAGAGAGAGAAACAGGACAAGGAGGGTTATCTGGGAGGAGAGAAGCCTGGGGAGGTGGGCAGATGAAAAGGGCCAGGGTAGGGGCTTTGAAATGTACAACTGGTACCTGTGACACTGAGGGAGCCAGAGGCCAGCCAGCATGGGCTTTGATATGCTGATAGGCACCACAGGTAGCCACATATCCCTTCTGCCAGAGGTAAGGGAAATGACTCCTTTTGGCAGATGGGAACCAGTTTCACAAGGTCCTGGGGAATGCTGGCTTTTCACTATCAGCCAAAAATCCCGTAGTCCAGTTTGAGCTTCTTTCTAGATATTTGGAATGTCTTCTGGAGTTTGGAGTATTGGAGTTTCCTTTGTATCTGACACCTAGGCCTGCCAATCTTTGACATATAGCATGGGCAAACGTGAAAGCACCCTACTATCATGTGTTACCTAACGATGCAGATACAGTCTGAGAAGTGCAGCATTAAATGATCTCAGCATCACGTGACTGTTATAGAGTGTGCGTACAAAAACATAGATAGTGTAGGTCAATCAAAACAGCTTCAAACAATCAAGAGACACAGCAGACATGTGTACAGTGACACACCATATATATTTACAAGTTACAGCACTCGGGATGCTGCGGCAAGAAGACTGGGAATTTTAGGCTGATCTGGGGCACATGGAACCAGAAAGAGGAGGTGTGGGGTAGGAAGGAGGCAGAGGAAAAGGGAAGAAACAGAAGATGTATAGGGTATGAAATGGCAACTTCTATAGTAAACTCTTTTTTTTTAATAAGTAAAAGGAGGACATATAAAATAACAATAATACATAGTGTGTAATATAAACCGATGACATAATCATTTATTATCAATATCAAGCATCGTGTATTGTATAGAATTGTGTGTTTTAGACTTTTATGTTGTCAGCACGGTAGACTGGCCTACGTCAATATCACAGACATGTGGGTAACACATTGTGTTGTGAAGTCACAGTGGCAATTATACTCCGAAGTGATAGGAATTCTTCATCACATCTGCAATCCGTTGTTGATGGACATTATGTCATGCAGATGACTGTCATCGTTAGCTGTAGATTTGGCTAGCTAGCCTCAGTCCCTGTCCTCTTGAACCAGGGTATACTTCCTCCAGTTCACACTGGCTTCCATCCTGCCTCACTAGACTGTTGTGCTCACCAACACTTCCCAACCTCCGCATGATCTGGCTCCTGTTTCCCTCTGATCTCATCCTCTCTCTTGCTCACTCTGCTCTGGTTTCCCTGGCCGGCTGTCAGTGCTGGGAATGTGCTGAGCAATTTCCTACCTCAGTGTGTTTGTGTTTGCCTCTATTGGGGGCAGTCCTTCCCTTAGCTCTTTATAGATATGGACCAATTACTCTTCAGCCCTCAGTTTAAACACCACCCCCCAGACAGCCCTTCCTAGACTTCCAAGACTAACAAGTATCTCTTTTTCTCTTGCTCACTGTTTCTTACCTATATGTTTTATTTACTTCCTCCAGGGAAATAATAATCATCTGTGATTATTTCATTTATATAATTGGCTGTTTTTTCCTCTCTCCCATTAGAACTTTAGTTCTTTAGAGACAGAAATTTTGTTTCTTAGTCTTTATGGCAACAGAAGATCTTAATAAATATCTGTTGGGTGAATGACATCTTAGTTTCAGTTCCCATGGGTAAGTATATTACTCCTGTTTATCTTTCTCTCAGGTTCCTATGCCAAGGACCCCAAGTGTCTGTATCTTTTCCTGTTACAGTTGCTGCCACTGGGCTTTTTGAGACAAAGTCTCATGTATATTTTACCTTTTTGCACAAGGATGTTCACGGGTTGTTGGCTGGTCTGTCACTTGGCTGACTTTAGTCAAATGCCCTTTATTGACCTAATGACTGATGGCCAGGAAAGAGGTGGAACCTATAGGAGCAAACATGATTTCTTTCAGTAAGGGCTCTGGACAGATGTGGAAGAGGACAGAGATGGAAGAGTAGAGTCCAATCAGAAACCAGCTCTGGGCTTTCTTTCTCTGCCCGTGTTTGGTGCCTTTACCATCTTCCTCTGTTCTCAGACAGAGTCTTGAGCAGGCCTCACAGCTTGTATCCTCACAATTAGCTAATAAAATCTGTCTCCTCTGACTATTTGACTCACTAAAACAGTCTTCATTCACTAATTAATATAGCTAGTCCACTGTAAGTAAAAATTCTGAACTTCATTCAAAGATACATCTTCTTCTTCCCCTCAACTTGGACTTGCTTCAAGTGGAAGCTTGCTGTGCAAGTGGATGTGGGTGGGAGCATGTGGCTTCTTTCCTTGTCTTCTGCTCCTCTCACTGGGCTCTCTGGCTCCTTCAGGATTGATGTGAGGGGCCAGGAGAGGGGTGGGATGGAAACATCTAATGAGAACTAATGTAGTGGATCCTCGTTTCTCTGGTCGTGGCCGAGAGGCAAAGAAACCCTCTGGTAGGTGTTTTTGAGGCTCCTCAAAGATTCATCAGAGGGGTACTTATTCGTAGCTTATTACCAGGTCACAACTTCTAAGCCCTCCAAGACCTCCCAGCCCTTCTCCTGAAGGTTGTCTGCTCACACAAGATCTAGTTTCAGCCCAACAGCCTTCCTCTACAATGCCCAAACCAGCATCCTAGCTTTGTTGTTAGCATTATGTAGTTCAGCTACATATGTAGTTCTACTTGGCTGCCTCAAACTACTCCAGGCAACCTAAGGATGTTCTCGTATGTGTCCTGGAGACACTCAGAACCCTTTGGTGTTTCTTCGATACCCCTCCTGCTGCACTGGAGGTGCCATGTTGGTGGAGGGTGGCCATTAGGGGGAAGGAAAACACCGTTTCAGTTGCGCAACTCACTCTAGATTTTTTTTTAAAATCTGTAAAACCTATCAGCTCAGTGGAAGATCACTAGCTAGCATGCACAAGAGCCCGGGGCAAGGGGTGTTAATCCCTAGCACTACAAAACAAACCAAGGCAAAACCTCCCTCAGCATCATTCACCTTATTTTTAGAGGAAGAGGGATAGATGATGAACTAATGTTCACAAAACTGCAAGCTCTGCTTTGGGCATGTAGCACCACCTTTGGAATGTGGGAGTAGCTGGCATCCATTACATTAGGAGCTTTGGCGAATGGAAACAGAGTCTCATTTTAATCCCCTGTCACATATCTAGTATCATCTGAAATACCATCTCATGCATGAAACACTGGAGTGTGTGTGTGTGTGTGTGTGTGTGTGTGTGTGTGTGTGTGTGCTCCTGTGTGAATTTTGATTAATTCTTAGGGTAGTACATATATATATACTTTTCAGTTCTGGAGATTTTGCAAGGGCCCAAATGTATCAGTGTCATTTATCAACTAACGTGTTATTGAAGCCCCCTCAAAGATAACCATGACTAAAAACATTTTTTTCCTTGCAGTAGTTATAGGTGTTCAGGGTAGGGTGGTATAGTTTTATTGCACTTGGAATCTACTTCTATCCCTTGAGGCATCATTTTCTGTAACACAGCTTCTGAGGCAGCAGAAGGTAGCTCTGCATTATTACTTATGTGTTGGTGGAGTGAGAAAGAACAATTTCTAATTTCTGCCAGTAAAATGCTTTCCCGTCCCTGTCTGCTGAGCCTGTGCTGGCGGTGAGCATGTTCTTCCTCCCCTTCGTCGTCCCCCACCCCTCCCAGCCTTAACAGACATGCATTTGTGTTCATGCTGGATTGCTGTAGGGAAAATGCAGTAAAACTCTCTTCTCTGTGGAAGCATTCATTCCTTCCTAACTCCAGAAATTAGGATGGAGTAGCCTACACATTTAATTGTCTTCTCTGCTGTAAACAGGAGCGAGCTTATAAAGACAGATGAAGCCGTAAATGCTATGTGGCATTTTTAACAGCCTGCATCTCTTTAGCCTTTGCTAATTATTTTCTCTCCGGTCCCCTCTCTATTCATTGGCTCACTGTTTTCTGTACCTTTCTTTTGTGTGTGGGTGCTGTCGTCCCCGATCAAAATAGAAACTCGACATGTGTTAAGTGAATGACCGGTTTGATAGTAGTCTGCCTATGTGGCTTCCATGGGCACCATGACATTTAAGAGGCCACACTTGAGGGCTGTTTAATTAAAGAGCTGTCCAGGTATATAGGTCTGAGGTCAAGTGACCATGGAGCTAAAGGGAACATCAGAAGGTAGAGGTCCTTGTTCTGTCTGATGCTGATTCCTGTAAGTTTCAACACGAGCAAGCAGGCTCTGACCTGCCCTGATCTTAAGTAGCTAGTGTAAGCATGGCCTTACACACAGTTGCTTAAAACAAACAAACAAAACCAAACAAACAACAGATGTCCAGATCATATTTCACATTGCTCTCAGCTAATGTCTGAATGACCAACTAATATAGCTCTTGGGAATTCCACTGGCCAACAAAGCTGTTGACATTCAGATTTATTCTATATGTAGTAAGAAACTGAGAAGAAGGCAGTCTTAGGGAGCTCTGGGGTACCCTCACCCAGAGGTCTGCCTTCCCTGCACTTGAGAGCACACCCTTCGATCAGGAAAGGAAGCTCTTTCCTTTGGAAACTCTCTGGCCTACCATCACTTTAAGCTCTTCATTCTTCTCCCCCACCACCGAATTGGTGGACCAAACCCAAGGCCTTGGAGACAATGCAAGCTCTCTGTCATGGAGTTCTATCCCCGGTCAGTATTCTTGGGAGTTTTTTGTTTGTTTGCTTAGATTCATTCTGCCACTATCCTTGGCAATCTATCATAAAGGTCTCTGCTATGTCTTTCTGGGGAGTAGTTATCCACTGAGTTGAGTCTACATCCTTATTCTCATTCCACTTATCTAAGTCTATCCTTGACACCTTTACTATCTTTTGTTATTTTAATGTATAGTTTTGGTCCTAGTGAAGCTCAGGTCTTCTGTCACTTTTACCTCTAAGTCTCTTTATAATGTCTCTTCTTCTAGACTATTTCCCCTCCCTTTTTTTTTTTCCACATGAAAAATCCAAGGCTTAAGCCTGAACGTACCGTCATATGCCTGTAGACCTGGCACTGGTGAACCCAAACAGGAGGGATGATGAACTGGAGGCCATCCTGGGCTATAGAGTAAGACCCCAAGCCCTCTCTAACAAAAAAGAAAAGCCCGAGGCTCAGAAAGGATACGTTGATAATTGGTGATTTGAGGTCATAAATGTCAAGCTATTGAGCTGGGTGTTATTCTTCTGACCTCCAAGAATGTGTTGTTTTTCTTTAGCTACTTTGGCTGGCTTCAGAGTCATAGTAATATACGATGAATTTCACAGATGGAAACTCAAATTGCATTTGTGTAGCACCTGCCTGGTAATAATCTACCAGTCCAGGCCAGCAGTAGCCTTTGAAGACTGTCTCTCTTGTGTTGGATCTCAGCCATAGCAAATTAAGACATTAATACCGCCGGCCAAATTAATCTGCAAAATATGGCTCAGTTTTAATATTTTTTTCAGCTTTTAGTCCTGGGAAAGAAACTTAAAAATCAAATAAAATGAATTATTTCAAAGCTACTGAAATTCTCCACCGAGCCTCGAATTCAGTCACTGGGGCATTGTTCTGGCTGTCCTGGGTTTGTACTTTAAGCTTTACCCAAAGTTCCAGTGTGACACTTTTTTTTTTTATGATTCTAAAAAAGGATCTGATAGCATATGTTCAAGCTGAGCAAGTGACTAGGATGCCAATAGCATGTTTTGGTAAACTCTTGACTATGGGCTTCCTATGCGAATAAGACTTCTCCAGGTCTTGCTTTTAAATGGAGGACATGACCTTTAGTTCAAAAAGAGATCAAGAGTCATCAAACTCTTAGCCAGCCTTTTTAAAGGATCTTTAAAGTGCGTAGATGTGGATTTTCTGTTACAACAAATAACAATAACAACAAAAAAACCCTCATATTTTTCTAAGTAAAAAACAAATCTCTCTCTCCAACTTCACGTTCTCCTGGAATAAAGGAAAGGAAGCATTGTTTATTTTTATCCTTTCAGGGGTATCAATGGATTAATGATGTTGGTGAGCATTATTTAAAAAAGAGATATTCTATTTGCATAAAGCCACACAGCGCGGGTCCCAGGGTACCCGAGTTTTATTACTAGTGCCAGTGAGAGCCCTTCTTGTCACTTATATAACCAGCCTTACGGTCATCGCCACATGGATTTCTATCAGGGAAAAAAACACCCGAGAAGTCAAAACCCAGACTCTCAGAATCAAAAGCATCTCCTGTTATTCAAGCTACACTCATGGCCCTGATGCTTCTGTAAGGGGAATTTGGAACTACTAGTTGTTAAAATCCGACTCCAGGATCGTCTACTCTTTTTCCTAAGATTTCAGTGCTTTGGCTATAGAAGTTCATTGCTGACAGTGGCAGGTGTGTTCACCTCATCCTGAAACTCCATGCTGTAGCAGAAAAGTAACATGTGGTGAACACAGCAACATCGTCAGTGTGGGAAGAAAAACACACTTATCCTACAAACTGATACCATTGGCCATTCTTTCTTTTACCGCTTTGGCGCCTACTGTGTGTAAAGCCTTCTCTATGATTAAGGAAGGTGAGACTGGAAGATGAACAAGGCAGTCTCTGCCTCCAAGGGATTTATAACCCAATACAAATTTGTTGTACTATCAATATATTTCGCATTTGCTAACTAAATTATTTTGTGCCTTCCCTTTTATGCACAGGGTCGTGAGTAGTTCATACATGTTGGGTAGCAGTTTATACATGTTGGGTAAGTAGTTCAAAGACTGTTTTTTTGCACTGGCTTGTCCACATTGGATATTCCTCAAGTGTGAAAAAGACAAATAGACTTTCAAAAAAACGTATGTACAATGCCTAGCTACTCGCTAACATTTTTATACTGATTTTATGTTGAAATAATAATCTTGGGTATTGGTGTAAGTAAAATATACTTAAAATTAATCTTATTCATCTGACCTTACTTTTTAATTTTCAGCTACCACAAAATTTCAAAGTATGCATACAGCTTGATGGTGTTTCTCTTGGGCAACGCAGATCCAAAATTTGAAATAGGAGTGTTGTTATTAGTTTACTTATCTATTTTGCTTTGCTAGGTAAGTTATTTTTTTTTTTTTTATCTTACTGGGTGTCTTTCATCTTCCTGAAAATCCTTTACTCTGTGGCCTTTGGATCAAGAAATAAAAGCATGGGGTCTGCATTTCTAGAACTGAGGATGCTCTAGGGCCGTCATAAGTGTGTAATTTGTGAGAGATAGGTGAAGAAAGGGATTTAGGTTCTGGGGATAGAGGAGAGGTCCACAGAGCCACATTTGGTAACTGTAATGTAACCATTTTGATGAAGTTGTTTGCCAATGAACATAGATTAGTTTGTCTTTAGTTTTTATCCTGAGCTTAAAAATAACATCAGCTGTCATACATAATAAGTGAAGGAGATACTAGTATAAAATAGGAACTATTTTGTTAAGTCACTGCTAATTAGGGAGATCAACAAACTTTAAAGGGTCAGATTTAAAATTTAAAAGAGAAAGGCCTGTAACATACACATATCTTTGGTTTTGTATATATTCAGGATATAGCATGGGGCAGATTCTACATACAGCTTTAAACAATTTGCATTATAGATTCCCAAGTTCCCTGAATCTTACTTTTCAAAGCATTAAGAGCCAGGGCAGATGCTGAAAGTTGGCTCAGTTACCTTTCTTCAGGCAAACAGAAAACTAAATCCTCTAGCTCAGGGAGTTTTCAGTTCTCTTGATGATGATTCCCCAAGGACAGCAATAAATCTTATTGACTGACTACATATTCCACCAAGTCCCTTAGGAGCCCATTTCAGTATTTCATCCTTCTGATAGGAAAAGAAGTCTTGTTTGTACCTGATTAAAACCAGAATTCTTAGGCAATTTTGCTTCTTTCTTCCTTATATTATGTTCCCCACCTCCCTCGTTTTGGTTCATGGAGGATAATTAATGAACATTAGTCTTTTTAAAATTTTTTCAAGTATGCAAGCTGCTGGAATGTACTTGACTCCTTCCCATCTCCAGATCACAGAGCTACAGAGTTCTCTGCTGCCGTGAAGTGCTGCTCTCTGCCTGTGCTTCTATCTGTACATCAACCACCTAGAAAATTCTTTACTGAATTTTCTTCCTTTTGTCCTATCTTCTCATTTATCAAGGTCACTGGAAATGTGTTCTTTCTTCTGCTTCATTTTACCACATAAATGTGTTCCTGAACCTGTGGTATTAGAAAGCTGTAAACTATGGCACCACTAGAGCGACCCTCAATAGACCACTAGGAGAAACCAGATTGTCCCAAAGATCACAGAAGCAAAAGAACAAAGAATGCCAGGTCATGAGGAAATCAGTGACTGACCATCAGATAGGAGCTGTTCGATTTGGAGCACAAGGGAAGAGAAAAAGATAATGTTCACTGGAAAGACCAAATTATAATGCATATCCAAATTCCATAGCCTGGATGGTCTCAAAAAGTAGGCTATTTATAAGTTCTCTGTTTTATTCAGAGCACTTATTTTTTTTTTTAAAGAATGATAAGAGTAACTCTCATTTAGGTTTCAAAGGCTTAATTTCCTTTTTAGATCCTCATTGGTTTGTTCAATCTAACTCTAGTTGTCTTACTGAAACACAGACATTTTAAGTGCAAGAAATATTGTCTTGTTTCATTGGTCAGAAGGATCATTGCTTCAACAAAAATGTAAAATACTCATGAGCGAATTGTTTACTGGTGAACCAATCATCTTGGGTGAGAAAAGATAGGTAATATTGCCTTTGTGACTATTTGGCTGAAAAATAGCAATTTCTAGAAAGGCAGATGATAATTCCAGGTGTTTGCTATCATTGTAATTGTCTAGTTTTTCCTAGCTTCTTCACTGAACTGTAAGATCTTTGAGGGTAGTGACAATGTCTTATCCAGATTGGGATCTCCATGTCACTTTAGGCAGGATGCAGAACTCAGGAGATACTCGACAAGTGACTGAATGGGTAAATGAGTGACTGGATGGATGGATGGCATGTCATCTACTCATGAAGAAAAATGAGTGGCAATGTCAGTCTTCCAAAGCAAAACTCATTCTTTTTTATGAGACACAATCTAATTATGTGGCCTCAAACTGTATCTGCCTTCCTATTGCTGGGATCAAATGCATGCTTCAGGACAGCCCGCTCATTCATGTTTTAAAAGGCATTAGTCGTAATCTAGTTTGTGCCTAATCTTACTCTATAATGATGAACCATTAAAGTACTAATTTTCCTTCATTTTATATAAACTAGTTTGAGACATGAAATAACCAATATTAACACTTAATAATAATTTTATATATTTGCATATGTATATGCCTTTTTACATATCTGTTTAGACATCTGATAGGACAAGAAAATGAAAATCAAGGTGTCATCAGTGTGGCCTGGGTTTAATCAAGTAATGTTGCAAGTGAATCTTAGTTCTGATTTCTGTTTTGTTTTTAGAGTTGGAGTTTGGCTTTGTAGAAGACTTGAACTTGGCTTTGAACTTGCAATTCATCTGTCTCAAACTCCTGAGTCCTAGGATCAAGATGTGTGCCACCACACTCAGTTTGAATCTGATTTTAATTGAATGGCAGTAATAATTGAGGGGGAGATGTTGAGAGCCACTCAGGCAAAAATTAAAATCGTAGGCAACTGAGCAAAAGAACCATCAAGAGCTGGGAGAGCTTGAAGAGATGGCTTAGAGGAGACCACACAGTTCTGTCCCCAGGCTCGCCTTCCTCCCTCCCCCTCCATCTTTCCCCCCTCTCTGTGTCCCTCTCCCTCTCTCCTCTCTCCTTCTCTTCCTCTTTCTCTTTCTCCCTTTCTCTCACATGCGCGCGCGTGCGCGTGCACACACACACACACACACACACACACACACACACACACGCACACACACACACACGCACACGCACATGAATATGCATGCACACATTAAAAATATTGAGAGAAAATTGATTAGGGTACAATTTGAATTACACCATGCAGAAATGAAAAAATAACCTGAGGGAATATTAACACAAACACATGTATCTGGTTACTAATATTTGTGCCAGTAGGCAGTTAGAAGGAATTAGTATGTTTTATTTTGTGGTGCTGGGCATGGAACCCAGGGTCTCATTCTCCATCACTGAGCTACAGTTTAGCCTCTGATAATTCTCTTATTCATTGTGTTTCCTAGGCTGGTCTCCAGCTTCTGGGCTCAAGCAATCCTTGTACATCAGCCTCCTAAGTGGCTGGGACTACAGGTATATACTACTGTTCATGGCTTGAACTAGAAGTTGTTTTTTTTTTAATAATTTATTTATTTTTATTTTATATGAATTGGTGTTTTGCCTTCATGTATATCTATGTGAGGGCATCAGATCCCCTGAAACTGGAGTCATAGACAGTTGTGAGCTGCCATACAGGCCCTCTGGAAGAGCAGTCAGTGCTCTTAACCACTGAGCCATCTCTCTAGCCCCAATCTAGCAGTTCTTAAGCAAGAGAATGACATGGTAGAGAGGTTGTTTGGAAAGCAGTGCAGAAAGAACTGAAAGCCTCAGGAGGGTGTTCAGCCTTGGGGGGCTCATGAAGATGGGATGGCCAGGCGTACAGGACAGAGATAAGGAATGCTGACTTGGGATTCAGCAGGAAAGGGAGCTAGGAAAGACTCACTGAGATGAGCCACAGGGCTTTGTACCAGGATGAAACTCAAAAAGCAAAAAATTCAACTTGGGGTTGTGCTGAAGGATAAAATGAGGCTACACACGTCACTAATGACAATGGGGACTTTAGGGGGGCGCAATGTTTTCACAGGAACAGTTTTTGACGTGTGACATTTTAGCACAGTTAGAACAGCTATCTCTGGAAGTGACTGGAAACTTGAGGCCAACGAGAGTCAAAGGTGATTTCTGAGTGTTCCATCCCCTTAGGCTGACTGCTCTGTACTTCAGAAATGATTTTCTGTTTATTTATTTGTTTTACTGGCAGTCTTTGGATTACATTAGAGCATGACCCTCACTTATAGGAAGGCTGACTAAACCTCTGAGCTGAGAGATCTTTTTGTTTACTCTTAAATCTAAGAGGTACCAATCAAGAACCTTCTCTGTCAAGAGAAGTGCTTAGAGGCGCAAGGACAAGTGACCCCCCCGCCCCCAGTTACAAACCAGGCTACGGAGTCATCCTTGCTGGAGGGTCAAGTCCACAGTGTTTATCATCAACTGTCCATAGCTCTGCCTCAGGTGCTTCTCAGAGAACCAGAGCCCACTTCAGAATCCTCCAAAGCAGCTGTGAAGTCCCCACAAAGTACTACAAATTTGGGGTACCCCGCAGCAGCCCTTCCACACACTGAGATGCATAGACAGCTCAGGATCTAAGCCTGCATGGGAACTGCTAATGGTAAAGCTGAGACCCGGCAGGGTGTGAGGCTGAGCAGAGTGGGGGGAGACAGAGGTCCACACCGCTCTAACACACAATGCTTTTATGAACTGGCTCCTTGGTGTCAAAGGGATGGTCCACAAGAACTCTGGTGATCCAGATCCCCTTTTTCTATGTACTTGCAATTTTGAGGCATGACTTGGGCTGCTTTCTAATGGAATGTCACCGTTTGTCTTTGGGGGCCTTTGTGTGACTGTTTCTGCTGTTTTTTCTGGTAGGAGAGCCTTTCAACAATTTAAATTTTAGTTTTTAGTTGACCTAGTCAACTTTCTCTCAGGTAACTATATACAGGAACACTGCCTTTAGACCTGCACACTCCAAAAGATCTCCCCTCCCCCCCTCTCTTTTCTCTTTCTCCACTACACTGCCTTGAGAAAATCCACTTCAGTATTCTCACCAACAATAACAGTTACATAAGGAAATAACTCTGCATGCCTAGATCAAAACAATATCATGTGTATCTTGAACGAAAGAAAATTTTATCTGTCAGTTACAGAGGATTTTTAAAGATGTGGTCCACTCTTTGCTAACTACACTGGCTCCTTGGCATGTGCTTGTTGTGGAATATTACCTTAACTATGTAATGACGTGTTGTGTTTGTTTATGCTTTGTTTGTTTAACCATGTAATGATATGTTACATTTGTTTGCGCTGCATTTGTTTAACGATGTAAAGATGTATTGCCTTAAATGGATGGAACTAGAAAAAAAATCATCCTGAATGAGGGAATCCAGACCCAGAAAGACAAATACGGCATGTATTCACTTATTGGGGGATATTAGCCATTAAGTAAAATGATAACAATCTATAATCTGTAGACCCAGAGAGGTTAGGTAAAGAGGAGGGGTCTAAGGGGGATGCATGGATCTCCCTAGGAGGGGGACATAGAGTAGATTTTGTGGGCAGACTGGGGGTGGGTGGTAACAGGAGCAGGGGTGGTTCAGGTAGGGGGATGGAGTGGAAGAGGAGACTACAGGGAAAGACAGCTGGAACTGGGTGGACATTTGGACAGTGGTGTGGACACTTAATGCAGTAGAAACTTCCTGGAATCTATGAAGGTGATCCTAATGAGGACTCCTAGTAATGGGGGATATGAAGTCTCAACCTGCCATGTCTTGTAGCCAGAAGCTAGGCAGTAGAGGGATAGGCAGGGCTGCCAGGCAGAGAGAATAAGAAGGAGGAGGAATCTAGGCTTGAGACAGGAGAGAGAAGAGAGAACGAGGGAGAAAGAAAAGGAGACACCCGGGGCCAGCCAGCCAGCAGACAGACAGACAGACACGGAGCAGAACATACAGAATGAAAGAAAGGTAAAAAGCCCAAGGCAAAATGTAGATGAAGAGAAACAGGTTAAAATAAGTTATAAGAGCTCGTGGGACAAGCATAAGATAAGAACGAGCATTCATAACTAATATTAAGTCTCCAAGTCTTATTTGGGAGCTGGTTGGTGGCCCAAAGAAAGTCTGCTACATTATGCTAGTCCCCCTAACAGGTTTAATAAAGCTGTTCCTTCTCATCATTTATGTCTCAACTTAAACATCACCGTCTAGAGACCCTAGCCCTCTAAAGAATTTCCAACTTTAAGAAAGTTAGACAGTTTTCTACACGCATGTGATGCATTTTGATCATATTCACCACCATTACTTGTTCTTTGTGTCTTCTTTTCCCATTATTTTTGTTTTCTTCCGAGTGTAGTAATAAGATATGGCTGTATACCACTTATCTCTTATTTAATTTTCTTTGTTTCATGAGGCTATGCATTCTAAAAATGAGACAGGAACTATGTTTGGTTAGTTCAACGTGAGGTCAACAGCATATAGATTTAAACATTTATCTATGTTATCTGTGTTACAGATACTCAATAAATACGTGGTAAATGGTATTTGAATGGCACCTTATCTTCATAGGAGGGAAATAAGCTGACATCAACTCAATACAACTGTGCAGTGAGAACTCTGAATTGAAATAGGCTGAGAGAAAACTTGTAAAAATATTTACATTCCAAAAAATTCTAATTGTATTCGAGAGAAAATGCTGCCCTGCTGAAGGCACACAGCATGCCATAATTCCACAACCCCCCACTGGGTTTCAAGGCTAATCAGCAATCAAGCATGGCCAGTCCCCTGACCTAGATTTTGCTAAAATCTCTCTTGAGACCATCAAATGATTAATTATTGGATTAACACGCTGAAGATTAATCATGCCTCCTGGTTCCAGTGGTTTGCAAAGCTGAATTTAAGTATTCAAGTCCGTTTGGCATGTCTTTTGAAAGATTGCTGCTTTCTCTCTGCTGTTAATTTATTTTCTGTAGATTCTGTATGTAACCTAAAGGATGGTTACCTGTAAATCATTGATTTTTTTCTTTTAGGACACTTAGAAAATCAAAAAGAACAGCTAGGTATGATTAAAAAATTGAATGATACATATTTTTAAAAGGCTAAATAGGACTGGTTGTCTAGGATTGGGGCCTCATGAGATTTCCTTCCTCCATGTTGGTATTATCTTCATTGAGGTCTTGTTTAGGCAGCCATGCTGTTGGTGTAGCTTCTAGGACAGGTCTAGGAGACACAATCTCACAGGAGGTGTCTTACACTCTTTCTGCCCTTTCTTCTGAGACATTCCTTGAGCCTCTGGTGTAGGAGTTGTGTTGGAGATGACTCAGCTGGAGCTGGGCACCACAAGATCACTTGTTTCTGCATTTTGATTGGTTGTGGTTTTCTGTAACCATCTCTGCCTGTTGCAAAGATAAACACGTGAAAATAGTCTTCCCCAGGGAAGCTCCCCTAATTGGTTATCCGATTGGTAGTAAAAATATTTTTATATAAGTAAATTGTTTTACAGACCCTAAAATAAAACATATTTCTTTTTCTCCTTGGAAAAACTAAGGTTTTAAATTGCTGAACTAGACACTAGACTAGGATCATAAGATGATATAATACTTTACAGCTTCCTGTGTATTTTGGACATAAATTAAACTTGCCAGTTCCTTCTGAAAGCATGAGAAGCAGGCAAAACAAACATCATTCCACAGATGAGGAAACCAGAACTGAAAAGATCTGAAGATGTTTGCAGAGTTGCATGGCATTTTAGTGATGAGAAATGGCTGAACCCACGTTTTCAGCCTGTAAGTTCTATGGTTTCCTTAAAAACAAAACAAGTCAAAACAAAACAAAAAACCATAGCAGCTACTTCTCTTTTCCTTCACTCTCCCATGAACTGCTTTCCCTACTCCATGCAGTGTTTTTAAGGTGGACTCTTCAGAGGACATATTCGGGCAGACATATTGAATTAAGAATTCTGGCTGTGCAAGCCTCCATCCTCCTACCCAAGGGAGAAAAACCCTGGCAAGGCCATCTGTTTAGTCAAGCATTTGCCTGATGGCTGTGGGAGGATTGACAACTGTACCATCATGGATCCAGGCCCTAGAGAGTAAATATTGAAACATGTGTTTGTTTCTGTACATGTGTTGTAAGGCTCGGTGATGGGCACATTCTGAAGATGGAAATAATAATAGTCATTTCTCTCCTGCCAGTCATGGTACCACTGTCCTACCTGAGCCTCACTTGGAGGAAAGCGATGATCATTTGGATGACAGACACATCTTCCCTTCCATTTGTACAGTGCCACCAACCAACCAGACCCCTGCTCAGGCCTTGCTTCTCTCATTCTTACTCTCCCAGCTATACTTTCTCCTTTGAAGGAGCCCAAGTGGATGGATCTTCAGGGTTCTTTATAATGGATTTATTTCAAGGACATGCTTGCATTTCTGGTTCTTTTTTTTCCCCCCTTCAATATGGCAGGCTACCTCATTCTGTGTATCAATAGAAGCAAGTAATGGTTATCAAGGGTTTGTGGAGTAGGATATGCATCAGATATCATGGGGGAATATACAAAACAAATAGGAAGTGGTACCATAAAATTTAGTTTGGAAGGTAAAGAATGAGATCTCATAAGAGGAGAAAAATAGTCATTAGCTAATAAAGGAGTCAGGTGTGACTTTTAGGAATAAGAGAATATAGTGTCAAGTGGTGGTTTAGGTGGGTGTGGACCAAATCATCTTCATTCCAAAATTACTTCAAATAAAAACACAATCCAGTATTGAGATGTTTGTGCTGTGCTGCCTCAGTTTCAGAATAAGCCCGCCAACCGTCTTTAGATCCGGTTGACAAATTACCCAAATCCCCAAGTTCAGCGTTAAAAACGTCCTGGAGTTACGCAAAGGAGTGAGTTTTCAAGAAAACAATTCGTGGAGGATTTAGAGAAGTGTTGGAGACAGTTTTCCATTTGAATATAGAGGTTTGGACGATGCCAATCACAAGTGTGGAGCAAGAGTTTCTGCTGAAGCTAAGGAAAAACAATTCAGGGCCCAGAAGAGAATAGAGTATGGGGATTGGGGAAGGGGGAGTGAAGTCTTAGAGATTCCCCAAACCAGATTAACAATAACATCAGCTAATGTTTATCAAGCTATAAGGTGGTTTGTCAAGTTATAAGATGGGCTCTGTATTAGGCACAATGAGTTTATCATAACACCCTTGTAACTGGAAGGTGTCTCTGGGGATGAATCTCTCCCTCCTGCGTCCCGCAGCAGCACATAGAGGCTTATATTTCACCACCACTGAAGAAGCAAGATGCCAGTAGACCGATAATGCTGCGGCCATGTGGCAACTTACAGATTAATAGAAGTGGGTTAAGTTATAAGAGCTAGCTAGCAAGAAGCCTGTCATAGGCTATACAATTGGTAATTAATATTAAGTCTCTGAATGATTATTTTATAAGTGGCTAAAGGACTTTGGGGCCAGTCGGGACCTAAGAAAACTTACGGTTACACACTCTGTCTTATTTTATAGATTTGTTTGTTTATTATGTATGTGAATATTTTTCTTGCGTGTATGTATATGAACACCATATGTGCCTGGTATCCTCAGAGGTCTGAAGAAGACAAGGGGTCATCTGGAGAGGTATAGCTGGTTGTGAGCTGCTGGGTAGGTACTGGGAACCAAACCTGGGTCCCCTGCAAGAGCAGTAATTGCTCTTAACTGCTGAGCCATCTCTCCAGGGCCACACTATATTATTTTAGTTTCACAAATCCTGTTTTTGATGATGAAACAAAAGGGTTCAGAGCTGACCAAAGCTTGCAGATAATGGATGACACACAGTCAAACCTGTAGTTCATGTTTCTTCTTCTTCCCAAATCCTTTGAAAAAGAGTAATGCAGATCTACTAGGCTGAGAAGGTGAGAGACTTTAGAGGTTTTATTTTCCAGTTACATTTTATTTTTGTTAGAGTCATATATGCATCCAGCTTAAAAGGTCAAGTGTAAAATTTATAGCCCAATCTTTCAGTTCCCTGTCTATGTTTCCATCCTCAGCACCAGTCACTGTTTCTCAGCCAATCCTGCCTATGTCTCTTAGTTTCCTAATCATGTACACAGACTTCTGTGGACGGCCTTCTCCTTTTAAAATGTTACCTGGTAGATTTGGTTTTGTAAACGAGGGTTTATCTTTTGTGTACTTTGACCTCTTCTTCCTGTTTCTGCTCTATCTTCTTGGCAATTATATATAATTTGTAGGTAAATGGCTATTAAATGCTAGCATTATGATGATGTTATAAATACTGTTTACAGCCTAGCTGCATAATGTATTGTTGTGGTAGTTTGAATGTAATTGGCCCCCATAAGCTCATAGGAAGTGGCACTATTAGGAGGTGTGGCCTTGTGGGAGGAAGTGTGTCACTGTAATGGTGGGCTTCGAGGTCTCCTATGCTCCAACTATGCCCAGTGTGACAGTTCACTTCCTGTTGCCTGTGGATCAAGATGTAGAACTCTCATCTCTTTCTCCAGCACCACGTCTGCCTGCACACTGCCATGCCTCCCGCCATGATGATAATGGACTAAACCTCTGAAACTGTTAAACCATCCCTGTTAAATGTTTTTCTTTATAAGAGTTGCCATAGTCATGGTGTCTCTTCACAGAAATAGAAACCCTAAGGCAATCATGATTTTGTTTCCTTGTGGTACAAGATTCTGCTTTCCTTCGAGTAAGAAATGTCACAGTTTTAAAATGACTTTGTTTCCCATTGTTAACTTCACTCCATAGATTTTGAAAATACCTCAGGACTATTGATAGGGGCTCATGTAGCCCTGGCTGGCCTCAAACTTGCTATGTAGCTGAGTGTAAGAGTGAGTCTTGATGGCGTTTAGAATCATCACGGAAACAAATTCCTGGATGTGTCTGTGAGAGATACTTAGATTAGGTTAATTGCATAGACTGGAGTTCTGGGCTGAATGAAGAGAGGAATGTGAGCTGAGCATGGCATTCACCAGCCTTTGCTTTCTGACTGTGGACACAACATGACCAGCTGCCTTCTGCTCTAGCTACCACCCCTTCCTTGCCATTATGGTCCCCTGAAACTATGAACCAAAATCAACCCTTCCTTCTTTAACTTGCACATAGGGCAGTGTAGAGTGACAGAGCAGCCGGAGCGTGTTCTCATCAAGTTTTCCCAAGCACCAGTTCCTGTTGCGTAGTTAGTTTTCTTCTGTAGTGATTCAGTTTCTCCAGGGGAGGGGCGGGGGGGGGGGGGGGGGCGGGAATCTCCCATCCACTGTTTGAAAGCACCACCCTGAACTTGCTGTTTGAGAGATGACACAAAGCAGAAGACTGGAGGGGAATAGTCTCCTTCTCTTCTTTTCCTGTATTACACCTCTATTTTTTGTTCCAACTTCACCCCTCCCCTACTGCTCCTATCACCTTGAAATTCGGTCTCCCCGATCTATTTTCCAATTTCTAGTCCCATGCAAGGATAAAAGAAGAGACCCGTGATTTGCATCACTTGGTTTTTTATTTTAATTAGGTTCCAGGTTATCAGCTGCACCGGGGCACCTGTGTTCAGAGGTTTCTGTCCAGTCCCAAGCCTTTTGGAAATTCTACAGGAATTTTACCAGTCAACTTCTCATAAATAGTCTACAACAATTTTTGTTTCTTTAATATATAAAGAATACATAACTTTAATATATAACAATTGTCATTTGCTGAGTTTCTTATTCTCTTTTACCTAGTGAGTTTAAAAAAAAAAGACTTATTACATTACCTTCATTTAGTGATATTTAGTGGAAGATACATCTTAATCCTCTGTGTTTAGTATTGCTCCATGAAGCAGTTGCTGTATTTTGGGGTTCAAGATCAGAGATCAATCACTGTGGAAGAAAGTGGAGAGACATGCCTCAGAAACTTAGAACCTTTAAGAGCCTGAATTTTAAACACTGTCGAACTCTGAAAAGTTGGAATGTTTTGTTTTGTGATGTTGATATTAATGTGTGATCTTGTGGATGAACACTGGGAATGGATTCATTTCCATTGGATATAGGAATTTCTGGATTACATGGTAATTTTTTAAATTTATTTAAGGACATGCCTGGGTATTTTTTAAAGTAGCTATTCCATTTTACATACTTATGTAGCTTAAGAAGGTTCCAGGTGTTTGCTTTTTTTGTTTTTAATGTCCTCTCCAACATTTGTTATTGTTGGCTCTTTTGTTTATATTCTTTCCAGGGGTTTAAACGATACATCTGCATTTCATTCACAGATAATAATGAGGAGCATCTATTCTCATAACTCTGTGGGGATATTTCTGCTCAAATCTTTATTCCACTTTAAGGTAGATTCATTATCCCTTAATTATGGAGTTGTAGTAATTTCTTGTAGACTCCAGATGCAAGTTCCTGATTGTATGTGTAATTTGCAACTGTTTTCTCGCATTCTGTGGGTTATCTTTTTCACTTCATTAATGGTGTTCATCAGAGAACAGGATTTTTAAAATTTTATAATATTCAGCTTGTTTTTCTTTTTGTTTGTGATTTTGATCTCATATCTAGGAAACTATTCAGCAATCCAACATTGTAAAGATTTACACCTATATTTTTTTCTAAATGTTTTATGGTTTTGGTTCTTATATTAGGTCTTTCACCCATTTTGAGTTAATTTTTGTATGAGGTACAGGTACAAATGACTACATCTAATTGTCCCAATCAACATAAAACTCTATTAATATTTATATATACATGTTATATATGCAACATTATATTAGGCTTTATAAAATATAAAACAGTTTATTTTCCTGGCTATTATTTTTAATTCTTTTTCACTGAGACATTTACCTAAAATTTATTTATTTTTAGAAGATTCATTGATTTTTATTTTTTATGGCTTATTTGTGTTGTACATATGTGCACAGCATGCATGTCTAGTGCCCACAGAGGTCAGAAGAGGGCTTTGGATCCAGCTGCCATTTGGGTGCTGGGAACTGAATCCAGTTCCTCTGGAAGTATAACAAGTTTTCCTAACCAATGAGCCATCTTGCCAGAATCTATTTATTTATTTATTTATTTATTTATTTATTTATTTATTTATTTTTAATACTCATACTAGAGTGTTGAAGAAGATAGTGGAGATACACAGAATCTTTGCAGTATGCCATGAAGGAATTACATTTGCTGTATTGTGCAGTTCCTTTTGAATAGGTTTAACTGTACATGAATTGGGGTGGGAGAGAGGATACATCAGATGCCTAGTATTTTCCAGGCACTAAATTAGACACGAAAGATATGGGAGACATAAAATATATTCTTTTTCTGCCATCTAGCTTATGGTGTGATGGAAAAACTGACATTACAGAGAAAATTCAACCCCAAATGAAACTATCATTATAACTTCCCCCCAGTCACCTTGGCCCTGACATAGAAGAGCTATCCTGAAATCAAAACCTGTCTTTATAGTGCTGATTTTGTAGACCTCTAATTCTTAACAAAGAAAATTACTTTTTTTTTTTTTTTTGGTTTTTCAAGACAGGGTTTCTCTGTGTAGCTTTGCGCCTGTCCTGGAACTCACTTGGTAGACCAGGCTGTCCTCGAACTCACAGAGATCCGCCTGCCTCTGCCTCCCGAGTGCTGGGATTAAAGGTGTGCGCCACCACCGCCCGGCAGAAAATTACTTTTTTAAAAGGTAACTACACATATACCTGGTGGTCCCTCTGGTTTTTTTTTTTTCTATGTACTTAGTAAGTCATTTAAATCAATCTATTGTTGGTGTTTGGCAAGGAACAATTTTATACCTGTTTTTCCATAGTTCCTAGCAATACAGAGATATCCTATCTCTCACTCTGGCACTTTTGTGAAAGTTATCCAGTCCCTCTTAAGAATCTTTTATTGTCTTCAGTGATTACTAAACATTTACCAATAACAGATCTGTGAAATGGACTCTTTGTACATTTAATGTTAGTCAGGGGAAAAAGTTTAACTGTACATGGGAAACCTTTTTTCCTAACAGTCTTTGTCTCATCTTAGTAAATATAATCGCTTAAGAGCAGACCAAGCGGGGCAGGAAGATGCAGTCCCAAATCAAAAGCTATAGGGGGTCGGATGGACACCTTTAATCCCAGCACTGGAGGCAGAGGCCGGTGGATCTTTGGAGGCCAGCCTGGTCTACAGAGTGAGTTCTAGGACAGCCAGGGCTACACAGTGAAACCCTGTCTGGGGAGGGGTGAGCTACAGTTGGGCCAGTGGATGGCTCTGTAGGTAAAGGCACTTGTTGCCAGGCCTGGCAACTAGAGTTCAATCCCTGGGACCCCTATGGTGGAAGGAGAGGACTGCCTCCCACAAGTTGTCCTGTGACCTCCACATGTATGCTGTGTATACACTCATACACATGCACACATATAAGTACACTCAAACCAATAGGTAAGTGTTTTTTTAAACCCTACAGTTAAGAAGTTATGCTACACAGGGTGGTAGAATATTAGTTTTTAAAAGTTAATGAAAGTGCCTGTATAATTTAAGAGCATGGGAAAATAAGAAAAACTACAAAAACCTTTGCCATTATCTAATCTTTAAAAGAACAGAATTTCTGTTCTTTTGTGTATCTTCTCTTGAGATGATTGGTTAGAATTATTATTTAGATGATAGTATCTAAATATCTAAATATTTAGATTATATTAGATATATTATCTAAATATAATTTGGATTGTTAGAATCTCTAACAAAGTGAGAAAAACTTATTTGACTTTAAAATGTTCTTATCTGAAGTGTCCTTTTTTCTCAATACATGGTGAAAATTCACAATCAGTGTTCCCATTTTTCCTCTCACGTCCCAGTCTCTCCCTGGCTAGGTCTGATTACATCCTGTTTTCTGAGTAGTGGATGAATGACACTTCTTGACCACTCATGGAACAACTTCTTTTGTCTGCTATAAGGCTCCCAATCTTTTTGTTTTTTGTTTTTGAGAGTTTCTCTGTATAGTCCTGGCTACCCTGAAATCACACTATAGACCAGGCTGGCCTCAAATTCAGAGATCCACCTGCCTCTGCCTCCTGAGTACTAGGATTAAAGGAATGCACCACCACATCCAGCTTAAGGCTCCCAAGTTGTAATTAAAATGTTTCTATCCTTTGACAGCTTCATACATGAATACAATGAATTTTAGTCCTTCTAGTCCACTATTATCTCATCCCTCTTTCTCCTGCCGAAACCTTCTTCCCAATAATCCCCCTTCCCATTTTCAGGTTTTTATGTCTGTGTGAGACCCATTGAGTCTAAATAGAATTGCCTGCATGAGTATGGGTAGGGGGTCATTTGCTGGAGTATGGGCAGCTTATCAATGGCTACACCACTGAAGAGAGTAATACACCTTTTCCCAGCTACCATTAACTGTCAATCGTCTCTCAGGGAAAAGTAGAGTTCAATAGTCCCTCTTCTTCCATAATGAAATAGACAGGCCCAGTCTTCCAGTGTTCGTGAAGCCACAGACATGAGTGAGTTCATGAGTGCATCACCCTTCTTGTCTAGAAGATATTGTTTCAAAACAGTCCTTCCCAACCTCTGGCTCATACCATCATTCTGCCCCCTCTTCCACAATGTACCTTGAGTTGGGGTGGATGGGAGTGATGTAGATCTCAAATTTAGGACTGACCATTCCATAGTCATGTATGTGTTAAGCACCAACCACTGCAAGAAGAATCTTCTCTAATAGGAACTAAGAGCTGCGCTAATTTAGAGCTATTAAAAAAAGTATTTAGAAGGCAGTTTGATATTGTGTCCATTTAGCAAAATAAAAGAGGTAGGTTCTTTTATATGGCTGATGCTTTCCCTACACACAAGTTGTTGACCAGGTTTACAGTACCAGGCATGAGTTTCCTTTGGTGAAGTGGGCCTTCAATTCAATCAGAAGTGTAGTTGGTTTTTTACTCTTTGGGGGCCTGCCACCCAGCTCCCAAATAAATACACGGAGATTTATTCTTACATATGAATGCCTGGCCTTAGCTTGGCTTATTTCTAACCAGCTTTTCTTAACTTAAATTATCCCATCTACCTTTTGCCTCTGGGCCTTTACCTTTCTCTATTCTCTATTCTATATACTTTTCTTTCTTTCTTTCTTTCTTTCTTTCTTTCTTTCTTTCTTTCTTTCTTTCTTTCTTTCTTTCTTCCTTTCTTCCTTTCTTCCTTTCTTTCTTCCTTCCTTCCTTCCTTCCTTCCTTCCTTCCTTCCTTCCTTCCTCCCTCCCTCCCTCCCTCCCTTCCTTCCTTCCTTTCTTTCTCCATGGCTGGTTGTGTGGCTGGATGGCTGGCCCCTGGTGTCCTCCTCTCCTTCTCCTTTTCTCTCAAAGAAGGATGTCCTTCTGCTCAGCCCCCACTTAGGAACTCTTCCTACACTTAGTTCCTCGGTATCACTTCCTGTTAGCTAGTTGCTGACTCAGCCTCCTGACCCCAGGTTAATTTTATTTAATCAAACAAATGTAATACCTTTGCATGGTTAACAGGAGCAGCAGAAACAAATGTAACACACACTTATACAGTTAAAATAGTATCCCACAACACAGAAGGTGGTTTTATTCCCATAACACTCAGGCCGTTATTGCACCAATGGCCGTTCATCATTGTGGATCACAGAGATAACAGCTGGAGTAGAGTGCTGAGGACTTTTCTCCCCAGCAGCCTGTTTAGCACTTCTGGCACTATGAAAGGTAGCCATCAGAGAGGACACTTCTGGACAAGAATCAACTTGATTTCTGCATGTCCTGTGCCCAAAGTATGTTGTGTCTTCAGCAGTAGAGTCTTCCCGTTAAGTTCTTGTGGGTATCCAAGGACGACGGCAATAAGGCTCCCAATGTTTGCTTGTTTACTTGCTTGGATTTTTTTTTTCAGGCAGGGTCTCACTTTGTTGCCTAGGCTAGCCTTGAATTTATAATCCTTGTGCCTCAGCCCCTACAGGCTGTGATCATAGGCATGCACAACTCTCACATTTGACTAGGACTTCTCATTGGAGGAATGTGATCTATCCCTAGATCTGGAAAAAAATAACTGAACTATTCCCCTCATAAGTTCATATTATCAATCCTTACAATTCTAGATAATCTGAAGATATTGGATTACTAGATAATGTTAATCTTTTTTCAGAGTTTGAGCATTTTGTAGAATGGACGAATCTTTCTGACTAGCTATCATAAATGTTGCAGATGATGTCCACAACAAAAATTTCTAAGATTGTACCAATTCATTGTACATCATAATATCCTTTGTTCTTTTAGAAATATTAAATCCATGATATCTAATTTTAATTAGATATTAACTTACTAACATCAAATCATTTATTACATGTTTATCTAATTTTTAAAAAATCAATGATATCATCTTCTTTCCTCACCCTTCATTTCTTTCCAAAAATAGAATGCCATAGAACTCTGCTTCCACAGTTGGGTTCCTATTAACACAGGTTTTAATATGGTAAGAGAATTCCAGAAATAGGAATTTAAAAAAATAAAAACAAAACCAAAGGATAACAACACAAAATCCACGATATTTCCAATTCATGACTAGACGGAGAACATTTTAAGACTTCCCCTGGGTTTTCTGTTTATCCTTTCCATTGTAATTTCACTGTTTATACCGCACCACGAAGAGATGGGCATTGCGTGTGAAATCATCACGAGCTATTGTTGGCAGGAAGAAGAGCAGCCAGAACAAGTGATTAAAAGGCAGGATCTGGTAAGGATAGGGTGTGGGGCTACAGCTGCTCCCTCAGCAGGAGCCCAAAGACCTGTTATGCTCACAAGGGGAACACATGGTCCACTTCCATCTTCGCAGAGCCCTGTTTCCGCTGAGTTCTCGGCCGTCAGTGGTGCCCAGTCCAGAAGGAACTGGCACAATGTTTACTACCTGGAGGGATCAGAAATAGAGACCAAAACCCCCATGGTGCCTTTGAACAAGTAAGCTTAGAAAGCCACAGAAGGCTGGACAGATTGTCCCTAGCAAAGGGAGGTGGGTATGGCTTCAAAAGCATGGACCCAAGGGAATGCTGTTTATAGGTGACCAGGAAGAAGGAAGAATAAGATTTCTCACCGGCAAACACCTCTTTTCCCTTAGTAGGGACTTATTAAATGTGCTGTCCTGGGTTTTTATACCATTTAGAGGCTTGTTTAGGAATAGTGGGTATGGAAGCGGTTGTTCCTATGTTGGAAATTGCCATTTGGCAAGCTTCTTTCCTTGGCGTGGAAAGTGCCTCATTTTTCACATAAAATGAAGTGGCACCAGAACACAGAGCTGTTTGGAAATCACCCAAGTGCACTTTTTTGGGACTTGCTAGGTTGATGGCAGTCACTTGGAATCACAGAATGTTAGAGTCCAAAAGCTAGGAAAGGTCTTGCTGTCAAAGTTCTGGAAGGTATTCAAAATCACTGGCCACAGCCTGAAATGCTTGGGGATCTATAGGACTTCGCTGGCCAACAACTCCAAAAGAGGTAACCCATTATGGTCCCTGAGCTTTTTATTTGTTAGTCTCTGGTGTCTAGAAGGGATGTGTTGCCCTGTTAGGGTGTAACTCCATTTAACCCCTTTTTTTATATATGTGCATATGTGTATTGTGGGAAGTGTCTACAGTAGCAGGTTTTCATACGTTCCTCCCCCCAGTATTCCCTTCTTTACCCTGCTTCCCATCTTCCATTCCATTTCACCTTTCCTGTTGCATTATTTTCCTTTACTCACTTACGTCACTGCATTCTATCACCCCTCCCTTGGAGTCTTCCCCCTACGTCCCTTATGATTGCTGACCTTTATGGGTATTCCAAATGGAACACACATCTGAAGTCAAAGATAGCACCCTATTGATGAAGATACCACATACCTGGATTGTAGAGCATAGAGAAATCAAGCTTGGTCCCTGGAAGCTTCGTCCCAACTGGCTACCTTTCATAGTGCCAGAAAGTGCTTTGCACACTACTGGAAGAGCAAAGTGTATCCATCTCACCCAGCTGTGAGTCTATGAGCTGCAGTAATGATCAACCTGAGAGACATGCCCACTGGTCCAACAGTGGCATAAATGTCACAGGAGCAGCCAACTGCATTCTGCCTGGAATTAAGGCCCACTCCACAGCTCCATAGCTGGCACTGTTATCAGGGCCAAGATCTGGGACCTATATAGGGCTTGGGCCCTAGAGGAGACTCTGCTACCATTACTCTGCTAAATGGGCATAGTATTAAACAGACTTCCAGTGACTTATCACCATACCCACAGTCTAACAGAATTAGTGCATCTTCATCAGAAAATCTTTTTGCAATAGGTAGTCACTAACACAGAGACCCTTTAATAAGAAGGTAGTGACTAACACAGAGACCCTTTAATAAGAAGGTAGTGACTAACACAGAAACCCTTTAATAAGAAGACCCTTTAACACTTTAACAAGAAGTTAGAGTGCAGAAAATAAGAGACTGGAATTATAAGGCCAAAATGGGAAGTCTATGTCACACTGCTTCCTCTTAAGGTTCAGGGATTATTGTGGAAGAGGAGGCAGAATGCTGTAAGAACTGGAGGCTGTGGATGACTACAGGAAACAGTGTCTTCTGGACACAGCAGGGCAGCTGTTCCTATGAAGTCACAGCAGTGGTGACAGCAGACACAAGGTCTCCACAAGCTCAAACTGGACAAAACCCCAGCATGGAGGGGTGACGTGGGCAGGAAGTCCCACCCCTAACCAAGGACTATTGACAGCTGAAAGCTGCTGGGTGAGGGAGAGTCTTATTTGAGTATATGGCCCTTGGTAAGTCAACAACTCTTCAACAGATAGCCACACAAAAGAGTATATGGACAGCACAAATATAGTTGACAGGTTAAAAAATAATAAAGGATACACAGTTGGGTAGGTAGGGAAGAAGGCATGGATCTGGAATGAGTTAGGGGAGGGCATAAACATGATCAAAACACATTATACAAAATTCTCAAAGTACTACTTAAAAAAAAAAGCCAAAAGGGCCTTAGAGGTCATCCAGACAGCTGTGAATGTCAACAGACTCTGAGTGATTCATGGTTTTCACCAATTTTGGCGTCTGCCTGTGAATTTACATGATGTCACTTCAATGCTGACAAATGAGCAGCTTGGCTAGAGCCAACACTTGCGTGGGCTGCTTCCTCCACAGGCGTTAGCTGGTTAATGCGACGAAAACTCCGCTCTCCCCGAGTCAGTGGACTGCAGCACCGGCATCTTCACCCGGTCCGACCTTCATTTCTCCTTCAGCGCCTCCAGGATTTCTCAGTCACTATGTTCCTCTCTTCTACATTCTGTTGCTGACCTGACTGTAAGCTGGTTAGCTCAGTCTTCCCTCCACTGCCCAGTCCCAACCCCCACAGTCTCCTCCAATCAGGGGAAAGGGGGAGCAGAAACCAAGTCTTGTGTCTCAGGGTGAGGGGTGAGTGTCTATCATCTCTTAACCCCAAAGCCTTCTCTCTCTGTCTGGGCTCCAAAGTTCTCTGTTCCCTTCTTCCTCTCCCTAAACAGTACACAGAAAGTAAGGTCGGGGCTGGAGAGCAGGTCAGACATAAAGAAGAACTGTGAAGACTCAGCTTTAAGGAAGCTTAAGTTGGGTGAAGGCTGCATCCTTAAGCAAAGGGGACCCTTTAGTTGTAGAAACAATGATTCCAAAGCAGGGCAGCAGGTTGCAGACCTTTTCCTTGGACTCGGTTGACTAAAACCCGAGGAAGGAACACACTCATCAGGAAGATGAACGTTGAGAGAAATCAGGGAAGCTACAAAACTGAGATAAGCCAGAACAAGAAGAGATGCATTTCAGGCTAAGGGTCAAGAGAACTAACTATTAAGTAGGCCTGAGCCCAATCTAGAGAAGTCTGAGAATTGTAGTTAAATTCTCCATTAAGGGGGGAAACACAATAAACCCTAAATCAGTAGTTTTCAGCACAAGTTTCACGTTGGAATCATCTGGGAGCTTGAAAACACACACACACACACACACACACACACACACACACACACACACACACACACA
>CABHPP010146994.1:34623-44955 GCA_902168425.1 Peromyscus attwateri
ACACACACACACACACACACACACACACACACACACACACACACACATCTCCCTAGGCCCTATTCTTAGAAATTCTAGTTTAATTGGTCTGGGGTGTATTGGTGTCATTGAAGTCCGCCTAGGCAAACCTAATCTAATAGTCAAGACTGAGAGCTACTTTGAAATGAAATGATAATATGTAACAGGGGAACTTCCCAGAAAGTAAGTTTATTTTTCAGTTCTCTGGAGAGACGTGGCATAAAGGTACCTTGGAATCATTTTAGGGCTCTTCCTGAGACAGAAGTTACTTCAGAATTCCAAGGTGGTTTCTTTCAGACAGGCAGGTGTGTAGAGGAGCCCCCTGGAGTCTGAACTTCACCAGTTGCTGTCTGGAGAAGAGGGGTGTAATTAGATTCTTTGTGTACTGACAATTCAAAAGAAAAGGCTGCTCAACCCAAGTTTTAGATCCTCACTGAGAGAAGAGGGCCGGGCGGCATTCAGGGTTCCCTGGAGTCCTGGCAGGTGTCTGCCTGTGACTATTCCCTTTGTCTGCAGCCCTGTGACTGAAGCTCCAATACCAACCCTTGCCCGCAAAGCTCTTCCTGACCACTCCAGGTAAAATTAATCTATCTCGCATGCATCTTTCTATTTCCTGCACTTGACACACTGTATTACAGCTCTTTGTTTCTCTGTCTGTCTTTTTTCCCTGCTAGACTGTGGATTTCTGAACGCCCGACTCTGCTTTTCATCTTTATGTAATAAATGTCAAGAGTGCCAGACACGTGATAGGTACTGAACAAATATTTATAGAACTGATCAGAAATCCTAGGCTGGGTTTCTAGGTAACCCCAAATGCTATTTCATTTACAACGCGATTGAAATATGCGCGCGCGCGGGTAATGGATGGTAGGGAGGAGTGGTGTGACATCATCCTTCTCTTCACAGTAATACAAAATGTATTTAAATGTACACTAAATAAGAACATAAAGTGCCCAGTTCAGAAATTCACTAGGTGTGATCGTTCACATCTTGTAGTCCCAGTGCTCAAAAGTCTGAGGCAGGAGGATTGTGGTTGAGACAACCTGGGTCTATGTACTAAGAGATCTTGTCTCAAAGAGACAGAGACAGAGAGAGAGACAGAGAGAGAGAGAGAGAGAGAGAGAGAGAGAGAGAGAGAGAGAGAGAAGGGAAGAAAGAAGGACAGACAGATTTTTAAGGACAATGTACACGGTGTGGAAGAGGAGTGGCTGGAAGTGAGTCTGAGAAGACTGGGAAACTAAAGTTTCACTATAGGAAAAATTTGAACTTTAAGGTGATGTGGGTCACAGAAGTTACCTAACCAAGGAATGTCAACATTAGATTTTAAATAGGGAGAAGGACCAGGTTAGTGGCTTTCTGGTGGGTTATTCGTAGCTTGTTAAAGTGAGGAAACCAGAAGACTGGGAGAGACATGGAAAATGTATTTTCTATTCCTAGTTCCAAATAATAGACATCAACTGTTACAGGCTAAATTATAACTCCACAAAAATTCATGTGTTGAAGTCCTAAGCCAGTGGTTCTCAACCTTCCTAATGTTGTGACCCTTTAATACAGTTCCTCATGTTGTGGTGACCCCCAACCATAAAATTATTTCGTTGTTATTTCATAACTGTAATTTTGCTACTATGATGCAAATATCTGATATATGACCCCAGAGGGGTCATGACCCATAGGTTGAGAACAGCTGCCCTAAGCTCTCATACCTCGTAATGTAACCCGCTTTGAAGAAATATATGAATACATTGAAATGAGGAAAGTTAGGGTGGCCCTGACACAATATGGCTCATTTTCTTATATAAAGAGGATGCTATAGCCAGGCAGCAGTGGCACATGCCTTTAATCCCAGCACTCAGGAGCAGAACCAGGCGGATCTCTGTGAGTTCGAGGCCAGCCTGGTCTACAGAGCGAGATCCAAGACAGGCACCAAAACTATACAGAGAAACTGTCTCAAAAAAACTAACTAACTAACTAACTAACTAACTAACTAACTAACTAAAGAGGATGTTAAGACAGACATATAGAAGGAAGACTCTAGAACAGCAGTTCTCAACCTTGTAGGTTTTGACTCCTTTGGGAGTCAAACGACCCTTTCACAGGAGTTGTCTAAGACCATCGGAAAACACAGATATTTACTTTAAGATTTATAACAGTAGAAAAATTATAGTTATGAAGTAACAACAAAAATCATTTTATGGTCGGAGGTCACCAAAACATGAGGGACTGTATTGAAGGGCCGCAGCATTAAGGAAGCTGAGAACCACTGCTCTAGAAGATACAGAGGAAATTTGACAAGCAAGGAGACGGGGCACTAGAAATTAACCCTCTGTCTCTTTCGTCTTAGATTTCCAGCTTCCAGATGTGAAAAAAACTGATTTCTGCTGTTTAACTCATCCTGTCTTTATAAAGTTTGGTTATGGCAGCCCGAGCACACTAACACACCAGTAAACATGTAGAATGCAATCAACTGTTAAGTTGTATGCTGTTCTCATGTATTAATTTTCATGACGTAAGTCTCTGGGTCTTGGTAAAATTTAGGGGCCAAAGAACAGATATTTTAATGCATAATATTTGATCAAACTCTAAAATAAAAACACAGGACTGGAAAGGTGGCTGAGTGGTTAAGAGTATTGGCTGCTTTTGCAGAGGACCTAGGTTTGATTCCCAGCAAACACATGCAGCTCACAGCCATCCATAACTCCAGTTCCGGGAGATCTGAGGCTCTCTTCTGACCTCTGAGGGCAACAGGCACACACAGTACACAGACAGATATGCAGATAAAACACCCATACACATAAAATGATAAAAATAATCTTAAAAGGAAAAATATAGGGTTTTGACAAACAATAAGAGGCTTTCAGAAACCCTCGACCAGGCTGGGGAGATGCTTAGCAGGTAAGAACAAGGACCTTGTTAGCCCAATGACCTGAGTTTGATCCCTTGGGTCCATGTAACAAACTGGATGCTTCTGGGATCCCAGCACTTCTACAATGAGCTGAGAGATAAGGAGTTAGTCAGAAACTCTTGGGCGAGCTAGCCTGGGGCACTGCACAGAGCAGAGACTAAAGGGAGACCCTGGCTTAAGATGTTGGAAGGTGAGAGCCGACTCCTGATAATTGTCTTCTACCTCCCCATGTGCTGTGACCCACACGTGCGTGCAAATGTATCATAAAAAAACCCTGTAAATAAAGATAATGATAGTTGTTTATCCATTTTAGATTTTCCTGAATTCATATATTATAAATTGATATTTGTAATTTTTGCCTTCACACACATTCAACTCCACACACACACACACGTATACTTGAGAATATGATCTACTGAAACAATCTCTAATGTACCTCTGATAACTCTGTTGGTGGCAAGTAACTCACTCCCACTTTGCTTGGGTACATTGACCACAGAGATTGTCATGTGACTTAATGAGAACCAATGTTTGGGCTGGCCAATCGGTTTCTCTCTCTATCTTCCCTCCCTCCCTCCAATAAAGAAACCTAGAAATTGAGACTATGGGTAGCTGAGTGGTATTTAGAATGGAAATTGAGAATGAGTACAACTTAGGTCCTCCGATTTGGTTGATTCTCAAGAGACCTCTTGAGCCACAGCGGATCAGCGGCCTTGTTATAGCTCCCATAGCCACTCTCTCCTGAGTCATTTTCAGATTTTCCTCCCTCGGCCAGCTTTGCCCTAACACAAAGAATCAAATGAATCCCAAGGTTTAAATTAAGCTTTAAAACTAAGCCCACAAACAACCCCTGATAAGCCTTTAAACACATGTCATTCTGTATATCCTTTTATTCTCCAGAGCAGAGGACAGAGTCTGCACCGCCAAGATGGGGGCTGAGTGGAGAGAGGAAAACAAAATCAGCAAAGTAACTGCCTCCGTGATTCATATAAAGTTTACTTTGAATTTTCTTAAAATAACACTTTCATTTAAATCTGAGTGAGTGCATATGTATGACTATATCCATATGCCAAATATACCATAAAAATGGTTAAAGCATTACTCAGACAAAGAAAGAAAGCAGAGGACGTGGAACTGAGGCACCATGCTGCTCCATGATACATGCAGGAACCAAACAGTCTAAAATCTACTCCTACAATAATAAAATATGCACACGAAGAATGAACATTATCTAATTTAAAAAGAGAGACTTTAAATGTCTTTATTTTTCATTCTCTTCAGCTATTTTAAGTATTCTCAACAACCAACCAAAAAGCCATTCTAAACTCATGGGTTTTTAAATAAGGAAGACTTTGTGGCTTTCTGAATTGCAATCAAAGTCCTATATGTGAGCATTTCAATCACCCTTAATTCTCTGAAAAGTCTTGGCAATGTGGTTCAGGGGTGTGACTTGTTTTCCTCTTCACTGGTACTCAGTTTTGCCTTGAGCATCGCTTATTGTGGATACTGCCATGGATTCAGGCTAATAGTCCAGCTTCTTATAAAAAGGATGCTCAGTGTTTGGGAGTGCTCTGCATTTGATGGAACTGCATTTCTAGGTAGGGTTCTGTGTCCACTACGAGTTGTGAAACTGGGCTCCTGATGTGAGGATGCACACCTGTAAACCTATGGCAGAAGGATTGCAAGTCTGATAGCACAGTGGGACCACATTGCAAAGATTAAAATATGTGAATTTGGGGTTATAATGGGGTTATAAGTTGAGGCCTACCTGGATGCTTGACCTCACTGATCAGCTCTGGCTGACCCACAGGGTGGCTTCTGACAGGCCTTCATACGGATAAAAGCCTAGCATCTTTGACAGAGAAAACAATTGGAAATCAGAGGTTAAATGACCAGTGAAGGGCTAAAACCAGTGAATCCCAGAGACTCGGAGGAAACAAGGCAGTAAGGCGAGGTCCTGGGTATACACAATCGAGATAAGATGGCTCAGTGTTTAAGTTTAGTTACTAAAGGCCACTTCCCAAGGCCCAAACTGCAGCTTACTATTCTTCCATTGAGTTTCTTGACCTTTCTAACTCCCAATTTTCCCATCTGAAACACAAAAGCAAAAACCATATGGTAATAATGGTACTCCCTCATACTTTTGCTTTGAGAATTAAATATGGTAATATATGTAAAATGATTTGCATTCCATCTTATGTGTGACAAAGGCTTTCTATTGATTCAAGTCTTGCCAGTCTAGAAGAGAGGCATGCAGTGAAGGTGGGCATAGGGCCAGGGTGGGAGCGTGCAGGGGGCACTGGGGTCGATGCAGCCTGACTGTATTTCACTCTACCTTAATCCCGACCTGGGTCTGGCATAGAGGAAGCCCGTGCTCCTCTGGCTGTGCAGCTGCACCAACACACGATAAAATAAGAAATCTGGAGAGCTAAGAAAGCAAAGAACAGCTGTGCCTTTCTCTTCTGTTCAGCTTATTTTTGCTCCTTGTGAAGGCCACTCCAGCTACTGAGACTGAAAGCAACATCTTTTCCCATACCCCCATACTGCCAACCCTTCCCCATGCCCTTCTTCCAGTGAACCAGGAGATCTAAGCAGCAGCTCCTGTGACAGAATATCTGGCAGTCTGGCTCCTGGGTGCTGGCGCCTCTCCATCCCTGCCCATCCCTGTCTCAGTGTTGGCTTCCCTCCTCTGACTTCTCTGCATAGCGGCAGAGGGTGTGCTCACCACTTGGCCCAGTGACTGACAGACCTGCAGCAGCCTCCATGAAGGAAGCCAGGCTGTGCTTCAGAGCACATTTGGAGGACATTGCTTCTGGTTACTGATGGCAGCATTAGGTTTTGCAGTTTTTGATCAGTAGATTCTCTGTGATCGCTTTTCTGATTAATAATAAGGATAATATTATTGGTTTTCATCTTAACCTTTTTTTTTTTTTTACCATTATCTTGTTTTTTAAATTCCCCTCTCTTCTCATCTATCTCCTTATTTTTTCTTGTCAGTAACTACATATTTTTAATATATTTGGGTATAGAATCCTTTCCGAAATTCAATGTACACACAAAAATTAATCATGAATTCTTTTGGGGCAGGGTTGCACTTAATAACTGACAGGTCTTCCCAAATTTAGCCTATCAGTTCAGAGCCTGTGGATGGGGAAACAAATGTCTTCAACAAACCTACCTATCATATGCAGATGATGTAGCCATCAGGCTTCCAGACTCTGAGGCCCTCAGTGTGATCACATGCATAGGGACAGATTTGGTGCCCTTCTGGTCACAGTATGGTAACTCCAGGTTAAGAACATATAGAGCCACATGAGCCCTGTGGCTGGTTGAATCTTCTGTTGTGAGATTTTGTTTAGCAAAGAATTTTACTGCTTAATACAATTTGGAAAACCATGACACTGGCTGAGCCGGGAGCGCCGGGAGAACCTAGAGGGCACATGTCACACTCTGTGAATGCAAAATACCCAAGAAAAGCTGTGGCAATGCCTTATTAAAAACAAAAACAAGAGCTGCAGAGACGGCTCAGTGGTGAAGAGCATATACACACATCATGGTTTTAGGACAGACTTATGTGCAAAGCACACGGGCCTATTGTTGACTGTGGCTGAGGGATTCATAACGTAAGGATTAGACCAGAATTCAGCAGGGGTGCCCCAGAGATTCTGTGGTCCAGTGAATTAGCGGAGAGGGAGACATGGTGATCGGCTCTGTACCTCTCCATCATCCTGATTCAGCAGGAGAAACTGTTCCATGAGTCTCGTGTTTGGGGGTTTGTGCTGCACATCCTTTGTTGTTTAGGTTTTTTTTTTGTTTTTTTTTCTTGCCTTGTTCCACCTTGCTTTCTGTTCTTAGGAGGCTCGCTTCTGATAGATCTTGTCAGCTGAATTTCCTTGTCCTCAAGAATTCGACTGGGCCCAGCCAATCAGAGAAGTATCCAGACATTGGAAGGTAGAAGGAAAAGGTATCAACTCCCCTGACTCTTTCCTTTTGTGGCTGTGGTTTGGTCATGGTTATTTACATCTACCGGAGTCCACACTTCATGTCTGGTAGCCTTCCTTCTACTACAGCTGCAGCTCCTTCTAGGCTCTGGTAACCATTCTGCCCCCTTTGGCCATTTCGTGTCTAAAGGAAGTGGTACTGCCAGTCTTGAGGAAATCTCACCTTTCTTCGTTGGTTTCCCTCTACCCAGATAGGTCTTTGTGAATAGTCCCTTCATTAAGAAGCTTTATACTCACCCTTTGGGGCTGTCCATCTGTGTTTGAGTTTGCCATGTGAGCACTGTGGCTGACTGAGTCTTCTATTGGAAGATTTTGTTTACTAAAAGATTTTACTGCTAAATAAAGTGTGAAAAACCATAACACTGGATGAATGAGGAACATTGTGAGAACCTAGAGAACAAATGTCACACTCTTTGTGCATGTGAAATACTAAAGAAAAGCTATAGCAATGTCTTATTAAAAACAAAACAAGAGGGGGCTGGAGAGATGGCTCAGAGGTTAAGAGCACTGACTGTTCTTCCAGAGGTCCTGAGTTCAATTCCCAGCAACCACATGGTGGCTCACAACCATCTGTAATGAGATCTGGCACCCTCTTCTGTATACATAATAAATAAATAAATCTTGAAAAAAAAAAAAACAAGAGCTGCAGAGATAGCTCAATGGGTAAGAACATATAGAGCATATACTACTTCTGCAGAGGACTCAGGTTTGGTTCCCAGTACCTGTATGAAGGTATTCACAGCTGCCTATAACTAACTCCAGTTCCAAGGGATCCAGTGCCCTCTTCTGGCCTCTGTGTATACCTGCACTGATGTGCACATACCCACACAGAGACACATAATTAAAAAAAAATGAAACAAATGTTTAACAACAACAACTACTACATCGAATTAAGTATTTTTACCAGACATTTAAAAGTTTCTACTGGGAAATAAATTTTATCTAGCACTACATTTAGTATCTAAAAAGGTACATATCCTCCTAAATTTTAACCATTTAGTTCCACAAAATGAATGCTTGACTGCACAAAAGCAGGTAAAGTCTAGCAAAATGTCTCTTGGTCGATTTGTTCTGCTTATGCCCCCTTTCCTTCTGTTGGAAAGCCTCCTGATTTCTGTTCAATTTATCTTCTAGGACAACCAGAGCTCCTTCCATTGATTTTTATCTCATCAAAGGTGGACCTGGAAATTGACTTGATATGCTACAGCAGGAAGTATGAAAATTTGGATTTACGTCCAAAACTAAGGATTTGTGATGGAGGATACATGATATTGAGTGGAAGGATTTTGGAAAAAGAAACCAGAGCTTTCTGAATCAATGGGGAGACAGCTTTTATAGGACACTTGCAATTCTAAACGACTAAGGCGTCTAACTTGCTGCAGATGGCCATTACATGGTTTCTATAGACCCATGGAGAAAAGTTGTTCAAACAAGAGATACAACAGGATCCTACTTGTGGGACAGCTGTCTTTAGAGTTGCTGGTAGTTCACTGGAATACCGTTTCTTAGAGTCTGGATGACACACACAAAGACACACACACACACACACACACAGAGACACACACACACAGACACACACACACACACACACACAGACACACACACACACACACACACACACACACACACACACACACACACACATACCACACCATACCCCCGCCAACCAGAACCATCAGCAGTACTTGGGAACATGGTTAGAAACGCAATTTCTTGGTCCTTACCACAGACTTAATACATCAGAAAGTCTAAGGTAATCTCTATTTTAGTAAGTCCTCCAGAGCTTAGGATACACAGCAAAGTTTGAGAACAGCTCACCAGCACATGGGGATTCTAATCTAGGCTCCACGGGAAAGCATGCAGTAATTTATTAGCGATGTCTACAATGAACACGAGAAGGAGAGATAATGGCAGTGCGTCATGTATTTGGGATCTCTCTTCTAGACCGAGTGGATGGATGCATGGCAAACAAATGTATAGTTTCTAAAAGCTTTGAAAGAATAGAAAGAACAGCTGGTCAGAGAAAATCCCAAGAGTTAAATGGGATGGTGTCTAGGAGTTGACAGAGAACCCAGTGTCTCTCTGTAAACAGGAGAGGGGGCAGTCACTTGGAAAATATGAGTTTTTAAATATGAGTTTTTACTTCACATTTGGAAAAATGAAGAGACAATCAAAAATACAATGCTTATTGTGACATACAAACAATAACCCCCAAATAGCCAGAACTTGTTTTTCTCTTGTTCCATTATGTTTTTCAGTGGACTTTATGGATCTTTTTGTACAGAACCTGTGTGAGAGGTGAAGAAGTGGAATGAAAAGGATCCAGAAAAAGAACTTGTCATACGGGAAGACAGAGGGGCCGGAGGATGAAAAAATAGGTCTAAATGCTGAAAGAAATAGAGGTCATCAAGAAGCTAGCCTGGCTTAAGGGAATGTTTTGAGGTTTGAGGGTCATTTGAAGAAGAATTAAGAAGGCAAAAGGTGTACAGAGTGATGGAAAAGAGAAGTTTAAGGACCTTTGCTATGTGTTGGGATAAAATCCACACTCGCTATTGTTGAGAGACTTTTGCAAAGATTATATTAATTTTTAGGTTTTTTTTAAAAATCACCACTGTTAGGCTACCTGGAAAACAGGACCCCAAGAAAGACACGGGGATCGCCCAATGATGGAGAAATGGATGAGATCTTCATGAACAGCCTGGTCATAAGTGGGGGAAATGAAGGGCGAGGGTCGAGGGAAAGAGAGCTTGGGGGAGCAGGAGACCCGAGCTGGATCAACAACAGAGAGGGAGAACAAGGAATAGGAGACCATGATGAATGAAGACCACATGAGAATAGGAGAAGCAAAGTACTAGAGAGGCCCACAGAAATCCACAAAGATATCCCCACAATAGACTGCTGGCAATGGTCGAGAGACAGCCCGAACTGACCCACTCTGGTGATGGGATGGCCAAACACCCTAATTGTTGTTCTAGAAACCCCATCCGATCTGGAAGCAGAGATCCACAGCTAGGCCCCGGGCGGAGCTCCAGGAGTCCAATTAGCGAGAAAGAGGAGGGTCTATATGAGCGAGAATTGTTGAGACCAGGGTTGGATAAAGCACAGGGACAAATAGTCAAATGAATGGAAACACATGAACTATGAACCAATGGCTGAGGGGCCCCCAACTGGATCAGGCCCTCTGAATGGGTGAGACAGTTGATTGGCTTGAACTGTTTGGGAGGCATCCAGGCAGTGGGACCAGGTCCTGTGCTCATTGCATGAGTTGGCTGTATGAAACCTGGGGCTTATGCAGGGTTGCTTGGCTCGGCCAGGGAGGAGGGGACTGGCCCTGCCTGGACTGAGTCTACCAGGTTGATCTCAGTCCTCGGGGGAGGCTTTGCCCTGGAGGAGGTGGTAATGGGGGGTGGG
>CABHPP010146995.1:0-22400 GCA_902168425.1 Peromyscus attwateri
ATAGAGCAAGAGGCTTTCAGAACAGAGAAATGCTTGTGCCTCTCTGGTTTGCTAATTCCACTTTCCACTGCCTGACACCTCTCTCTGCAGGAACAGAAGGTAGGCCCCTTTCTTTTCTGTTGATTCCATTTCAAAGGAGAGGCCTAGAGCTCTTAGCAGAGAGTCTGGGCTGTAAACCTTAAAAGGTGCTGGGGAAAGATTTACATTTCAAAGATTCAGAGAAAGCTTTCTCAAGTAAGTGCTCTAAAGAAAGCTAAGACCCAGTACTCAGGAGGAAACCCAAATTTAAACAGCAGGGCTAGTCTAGTCACTAAACAGTTTACTATTCTGGTAGAGTTTTGCAGACTTCTCATAAAATTCTACACAGACATTCAAATAATCAATCAATGGGAACTGCTTTTACTCTCTACTTCATCCTTTTTCTTTTTTTGTTTCTCTCTTTCTTTCCTTCCTTCCTTTCTTTCTCTCTCTCTCTTTCTTTTTTCCTTCCACCTCCTCTTTCTTTTCCTTCTTTTTTGTTACATCTCTCCACATGATGTTCAAGTGTCAAGTGGACACTAGAGAAAAATTTAAATTTACTATTTATTAACCACAGGTGATGTTGCCAGTAGTTTTGTACATGTTCTTGGTCCTGTTACAAAAAAAAAAAAAATCCCCCTTAGCTAACAGTTTTATCATTATATTCTTTTCCGTTTTTCAAGATGTACTTATTCATTTTATTATATGTCTATGAGTGTTCTGCCTGTCGGCCCACATGTGTTCTTGGTGCCCGTGAAGATAGGAACAGGGTGTCATATTTGCTAGCACTGGAGTTATGGATGATTGGGAGCCACCGCATAGGGCTCAGCCTGAAGACGGGTCCTCTGCAGTAGCCATAAGCACTCTTAACCACAGAATCATCTCGATAAGTTTTGCTAAAATGCATATTTTATACTGGATATTTATTTGCAAACAAAATTCAGCAATTATATTTATATCTTTGGTCCTGCATTTTTAAACAACAAATTCACTCATGTGCAAGGCAAACATCTGTCTAAACAATGTACTCACTTGTGTATCTATATCTCTGTTTTCTCATTTTCCTAACTATACATCTCTCTGTCTCTGTCTCTGTCTCTGTCTCTGTCTCTTTCTCTGACTCTCTCTCTCTCTCTCTCTCTCTCTCTCTCTCTCTCTCTCTCTCCTTGGCAATCTAGCTGATTTGGCCTCTCCTAACTGCAGGTGTTTTTTTTTTTTCTTCTGTGATTCATTGTCATTACAATACCCTATCTACTCTCAACCACATTTTCAAACCTCAAATCCAAAGTGGGACAGTCATTCAATTCTCACTTATTTGTCTTCTGTCAGGAATCACATTTTAGAATTGTGAATAGTCCAAATTGTAAGAACAGCCATTTTATATTTTTATTAACTTCTCTATTTGTTTAAAAGCAGTCAGTACTTTTGTTCTCTCTTTTACTTTTCAAAGAGACAGCATGCATATTTAATTAAATTGATCCTTCAGTATGTTGCTGTAATCAGTCAATTATTCTTCTGAGTTGAGCCTCCAGTTGTTGGTGTTTGGGACATTTAGGATAAGGATTCCATGTACACTAGGAGTCAGTTTCTGTAAAGAAAATTTCAACATAATAATGGAGGAGAAAAACAGGAGAATGTAGACATCACAGGGAAGGCATTTTGATTAAAGACAGTAGGGACAAATTAGGATGAGTTTGCTAATATATCCCTGGTGTTTCCTGATATTCTCCTGGGCATAATTTGTTAAGAAAAATGTTTTGAGACATCATTTTGAACTATAGTATTTGAATCTTTAAACAACAGCTTTTAAAGAGAGAAAACTGATTCATTGACCTGTATTATTTTTAATATTAAACATTAATGTTACGGGGAGACCACCAGAGATGACCACTCAGACACAGTTTATAGCTAGTTGAGAGAATTCCAGCTGGCTAGGACCTAAGTGTAGTCTGAGCATTTAGAGCAAGGGGTTTTCAGAGGTATCTGGCTCTACACCTGCGGTGAGAGGTTTTGCATAAGTAAGCAGTTTAACCGAAACTAAGGTAAGCAGTTAGCTGGAGGGGGAGTTTTGCACAAACAGGCAGGTTAGCAGAAGCTAAGGTGAGTTAACAAGTCACCTTAAACTTGGGTTCCTATAACAGAGTTGGGTAATTTTCCCCAAGATTCCTCATCAAGGAGATCAAATTCTACTTAACCTGAAGTGGCCTCAGCAAGAATAAAAGAGGGAGGTACTGTCTTACCAGGTCACATTAAGACAATATAAAATATTCAATTTGACATTTCAATTCATCATTTACTTATGAAACATAATAAATTTATACAAAGAGCTTTATTTACACAGAAGTATTACTTTTTTATATGAGGGGTAATTCAATTCATAAAAATATGTTAATTTTCCTGGATAGACTTTTTCAACAAAATCTATCAATGTTAGATGCACAACAAGCTCTGATTCAGTTTCAAACTTCTGCAGTATGATTAATTACTAGGCAATTAAGCTTAACCCAGCAGTTCTATTTTTGTAATAACAGGTGCATATTATTTTGTTGAATTAGATATTGGTTGGAAACAAATTAGAATTCAGAGTTTCAATATTCACCTAAGATAAGTAAGACTATGCATGGTAGAGTTTGATTCCCTAGCATAATCATTAGTTGTCATTACAGGCATATGACATCCTAGTCTCACCAGATATTATTTCCTGCTGTAGGCTGGAGTCAGTGTATGTATGTGTGACAAAGCTTTCACAAAAATTCTTAGGTTACCTTTGGATTTTCTCTCTGTACAACCTAGCATTGTATAATAACCATGTGACTAACAGAATTAATCTATACATTGTATTCTTCAAATACACCTGAGCCACAGTCCTTAAACTTAATACATTCTATCTTTCTTTATTTTCTTTCTGCCTTTTCGCCTTCCTCTGAGTACTCCTTCTCTCTGATTTGCTTAATAGAGACCACAGAAAACAGTTATGTTCGAACAATTAGTAATAAGTAATGAAAATATTTACTATGATCTGGATATGGCTTTACTATGTCCCACAGGATTCATGTGTTGCAGGTTAGTCTCTACTGTGAGGGATTAAAAGTATGCAAAATTAATCCAATTCTCATGTTTAGAGATGGGAGGTTTGGGAAGGGACTGGGACAGAACTCACATAACTGAGTTACGGTGGCTTTGCATGCGATGTGCTCATATACATGTACACTCTCTCCCTCTTGACATTTGATGCCCTAAATGAGTTGCAAATAACCAGCAGTTTCAGTCTCTTGGCCTTCAATCAGCACTGTGAGCAGAATACTCCCTTTAACGGCAGTACACTAAATCTAACAACAACCACAACATATTCCTTTGCTATATTTACATATCACATTATTAAGTGTGTAGATTAAACACATTCCTGATCAACTCAGAGTCACCAACAACTCATAAGTGTCACATTAACAAATGAAATAAAAGCACTTCCTCTTAGAGTCATTTAACCACCAGCAAGTCCAGATTTGAAGTCCCTGTTCCGTGTTCCTTGTGTCTTTAGTCCGCTCTCTTTCTGTTGTGTGAGTCTGAATTTGTCCTGCCTGGTTTTCTTGTGATTTTTGTCCCCATGTTTGTGTCTCTGTGTAACTGTGTCTGCGTCTGACTGCTATGTGTCTGTCCCTAACAAAAAGGATATGTTTTCACTTTTATTGAACAGCACAGAAAGCATTACGTGGTGAAGGAATGGGCTACTCTACAGAAAAAATTTAAGTGAGTTTTACAAGGACTGAGTCGCTACTTCTAACAAACGCAAACTGACCCAGCTAGTAGACATCATTGTTTGTCAACCAATATCCATAAATGTTGCATTAGCCTTTATGGTAGATTTCAGAAGGTTGTTTTCAACCTCTGTTGCCTTCAACAAATGATACATGTGCATTGTTCTGGGTCAGGGAAGAGTACAGAATTTGAGACTACAGCTATGCTTTAGCTTAGGTTGTTGAATTACACGGAAAATCCAAAAAATAACAAGGTTTATTGTTACATCATTCTCATAAAAGCAAGCTAAACAAATGGCCTGAGTACACAGTAGGGCAGCTGTCTTAAATCTTAAAGTGTTTTGTTAACTCTGACTGTTAGGTCTAGCAAAGGTTGCAGTCTCTTGGACAGTGAGAGATATTTTATTAATATTATATTGCCACAGTTAAGTAGTTACATAGGTGTTATCAGGTTTGAAATTCTGAAGGACATCCCTCTTAAAATCCATATCCTTAAAATCAAGGATGGGAAATTTAGGACTGTACATACTGCTAAGAAGACTGGAAGAAAACCCGACATCTTACACTGCCTGGAAGGTTATTAATAGACAACTAGCTAAGTTTGGTTACTCCTTACAAAAATTACTATCCAGTAGAAGGCTTTCAGACAAACAAACAAACAAACAAACAAACAACAAAATACACGGGTACATATTTTATCCCTCTTTTAAGAGTCAATGCTGGAAGATCTGTGAGTCTCTTAGATAGGAAACCACCCGGTCTGTTCTTGAGATCTTAGGAATTCTACAAAAACTGCATAAACTGTGGACTAGCCTTACACACTCTCACCTCTCAAGAGGTTATGGCTCTACAATGGTCCTTTTAGCCATTGTTCTCTCTCAGCCCTAGATGGTGTATTCTCTGCTATTCTGCAATAAACACTGTCTGCTTTCAACACATTATTCCATGTGCCTTGTCAGAATTCTCCAGAATGGATCCTGAAATTACACTAGGACCAATAAATATTAGAGACATGAAATTATACTTATAAATTTGGAGAATTATTTTAGAGAGCAATTGAGAGGCTCCCTGTATAAGAAGTGACGTAGTATCCCTCAAATTTCAGAATTAAAACAAATGAAAATAATAGGTAAAATGTCATTTATATTTGGTTGCATTTGGATTATTTGCTAAGAATATATTTGTATTTTTCATACAACCCAAATAAAATTTAGATAAATGGCACAGCAGAATGACTACAGTCAACAGCACTACATCGTAATATTGTGATAACTAAGAAAGGACGTTTTAAATATCTTCCCTCTAAAAATGATAAGTAATGGTTTCTTTAATTAGCTCAATTTATCATATAACAATTATACACATGTTAAAACATCACAATGTACTCCATAATTGAATATACTTATGAGCTTTCAATTAAAATAATGCTTATAAAAGAAAATTATAAGCATAGAACAGAGGACTTAAAATTATGAAGTATTTGGAATTTAACATTGGGAAACTCTATTTCTGTTTCTTTTTTTACATTTAATTTTAATTATCTATTCTTTGAGAATGTCATACATGTATGCAATGTATTATGATCATGTTAGTCCCCTGCAATTCCCCTCCAGTTCTCTAAGTCCTGCCATAACCCTTCTCAACTTTGTATCCTCATCTTTTTATTATTTTTTCTTTCTAACTCACTGAGTCCAAATACTGCTCGTGTATACATGAGCCTAGGGCCACCCACTAAAGCAAAGACAACTTGTAAGAGGCCACATCCCTTAAGGAAACAGTATCCCACTGCAATCAACAATCAGTAGCTTTAGGCTGTGTAGGGCCTTGTGAGCTCTCTCCCACCCATGCCAGCATGTTGAACACTTGCTCTTACGCACAGTCTAAGTGTACCAGTCTCCTGTATGCTGGGATTGGAAGCCTGCTCACTGTGCTGCTATAGAACATTTTCCCATTTTCTAGGCAAGAGAAGTTTGTCTAAGGAGATTTCAGTTATTTTCTCATGTTAGCTGATTCTCTTATTTCTTCTTTACTTTTGGTCAATAGTCTAGCATTTAAGAAGGAACAATTGCATTGTTGGTTATAATAAATTAAAAACCGTTTACTTTTGAGAAAAAAAGTATCTCTTTCATGTCTATGTTCCCAGATCTGGAATATAGCATGCACACAGTGTAAGATACAATTAAAAAATCCTTATCACAGAGGGTATACAGGGAAATTAAGCCATTTTTTTCTGTTCTTTTTTTGTATTTTTATTATTAATTTTACTTTATTCTTGAGAATCTCATACATGTACAAAATGAAACATGGTCATACTCACCTTCCATTTTCCTCTTCCTACTGCCATCAAATATCGTCCAGCATGGCCTCTCCCAACTTGCTGGACTTCTCCATTGTTTGACAACACATTAAGTCCAATTAGTGTTGCCTGTATGATGATGGATATGGAACAATTCACTGGGGAAAAGATATATTACAGTGGTTACATTCTCAAGGGAAAAAGTACCCTCTTTCCCAGGAGCTGATGACTGCCGATAGCTCCTCGGTAAGGAATGAGGACAATGCCCATCCTTGATTTGCACCCCCTCATCTGTACCTTAGCTTTAGGTGGATAAATTGTGCAGGTCCTGTGCAGTTTACCATAGCTAGTGTGAGTTCATGAGTGATTTAGCCACATATGTTTCATTCCCAACTTTGCATTTTGAACCACTCCTCAATATCACTTGTCTCTTACCATATTTTTGCTTCCTAATCTGTGTTCTGTCATGAGCTTTAGTAGTGAGGATAGGGGGAGAGTGGAGAAAGATATGTACATTTTTAGTGAAAAAAATAATTTAAAAGTATGACATATGAAGTAAAAGTTGTTATATCTAATCTGTATTCAATATGTGGCATATCAAATTGAGATGGTTTGACATCACTGCATTACACACCATGGGTACATTTAGAAACATTTAAATTATCTTGGAATATTGTTCGTACCTAGGAATCTGTTGCAAAATAAATAATTGGAATAGGGTGTGTTTTTTGTAAGTGTAGTTTTGATTGCATGAATATATATTAATTAGAAATTATAGGTTTTATGGAAAGAATAGATACATGGCTGCATATGCTAGAAAATGTATTTATTATTCCCAGTGCCACTGCTTTATATGTGATTGGTATCTATTCTTCTTTTCATTATTACTATAATATATTCAAATGTCGAGATGAATTTGAAAAGCTTAAGGTGTATCTGTTCATTCTCTGACCCCTAAAAACAAGCCACAGTCACATCCTGTCATATTTGTTATTTAATTCTAAACCAAAGGAAATGTGGACTCATCTCTCATACTTTCTGTCATTTCTTTCTTTCTTATTGAACATCTATTTGACAAGAATATAAAGTTCTCTGGAAATCTGCAATAATACATATATAAAAACTATATCTGGGCTACTTACAAAGCAATTTCATGAATGTGTTTAATTTTCTTTCTTTAGAAGTTGAGATGTCCTGTAATTCCTGTCTCATATGTTTACATTCATCAATAGTCAATATAATACACGTAACTGCTGTTGACATCAAATGTTTTCCATATCGTCAAAAGTAATCTATTCATTTAGTGCACTTAAAATGACTGCATTTGACAGCTTGCTGTTCCAATATTTTATTTGATCTTTCCCCCTGTAAATATTATCCATGAGAATACTAATTTATAAATTTCTACTTTGGTAGAATATGGATGTTTCCATTGCTTTTTAAATGATGTACTAACTCAGCATCTAGAATATAGTAAATTTAAAAGTAAAAAAAAATTCTACTCACAAATAAAGGGAAAATTTTATGGATTGCCATTCATGAAGACAAGGATAGCAAACAGGTACTTTTAGGAAGCAACTGATAGTGAGTTAGTACAAGTTCAGACAACCAGAGTAAGGCCAGACACGGAGAGAAGCCTTGTATCAGAAAAAAAAAATAAAGAAAATTGATTGCAATTTAAATGAGTGGAAATTTCAAGATAATGACTTGAAGAACCAAAAAGAGGAAAGACTACGGGAGTGAAGAGAAATATGTATGTACGTCTTTCTCTGAATTTGAAAACAAATATTCTTCTGACATTTTGTCTGTATTAAATAGTAGTTTTGAAGAACATTGCCTAATATTTGTGATCATCATCCAGTAAGTCAGTATGATAACTGCTGAGAATTATGGAAAACTATTTGCAGTTCAACTGCCTTCTGAGGGTTTCACATTAATTAAATTTATTGTCTCTTCAGATTTAGTATGGAGAGATTATTATTTCAGATTAATAGGTATGAGCAACAACTTTGAGAAACTGATTTATCAAAGTCATATGATTAGAAAGTAGTAAATCTTGAGAGAGAAAAATGCAAAGACAGTGAGCAGAGTAGAAGATGTTTGAACTGCAGGGTGGAGACTATGAGATGTCAGTCAAAGGGAGCACACGGTCAGTTAATTTTAGGTTATGCATAGTGGGGACTGTAATACTACATTGTTTGCTTGAGGTACAAATATGCTGAAATCTAAACTTTGGGCAAGGTGAAGTTTGTTTTAAAATACGTTTGAGTTAGGTATATTATGTAAGTGAGTTTTATTTAAAACTAGTCTTAATTCCATCTTACTAGGATCCTTAAAGAAAAATGAGGCAAGACTATACACATAAAGTAAACCATGTGTAAAATTATAAACTATACTAAAAGAGATGTTTCTCCAAGACGAGAAATTCCAAGGATCACCAGAAAAATTGAAACTAAAAGCCAGGCTTGGGACACATTTACTTGAAGGAGGTTCCAAGAAAACACGTCCATGCTGACAAATTATTATACTTTTAGTCTCCAGGACTGAAAGGTAACAGACACTATTTTAGCTAACTAATCAGTACCATTTTGTTATGGTGCACCTGTAAAATTAGAACAATTACATTGAGCAACTCTTTAGAATTAATATCCAAATATAAGTAATATGAATATGCTCATAATTAAGACTTGGGTATCATATTTTCTAACATTACATTTTAAGAAACAATTTTGACTATAACTTGAATATATTTGTAAAGTGTCTTATTCATTTAGATATTCTTTAATTTTAGTATCAAAGAAAGACCACTTACTACATAATATACTATAATTAGATACTAAGTGTCCATAATTCATTTATTTTTAACTTTTTATGTTTATGAGTGCTTATCTCGCATGTAGATCTATGAATAAGGTGCTGGCCTGGTACCCACAGAGGCCAGAAGAACACATTGGATCCCCTGGAACTGTAGTTACCTATATGAGCTCCCATATGGGTGTTGCGAACTGAAACCAGGCCTTCTGGAAGGGCAGCCAGTGCTCTTAAACATTGAGTCATCTTTACAGCCACAAAGTATTCATAATCTTTCAACCACATTAAAAATTTTAGGAATGAGCAGCTACAATAAAATAGTCAATTATTTCTAATGAAGTTCTTCTGTAAATACTTACTTGTAGCATCTGAACTATGGTGAAAATTTTATTGCACTGAATTGTAATTATATAATTACTATTAAAAAGTTGGTTCCATCATATTATAGTATTTAATAAAATTTGTATATAATTAAATAGATTCATTGACATTGCTTGTATTAGTCACAATCAATTAAGTAGAAACAGATGCTTAAAAATAGGAAGTATTTAAACAACTAGCTTCCACAATAAAGAGGAAAGAAAATAAATACAGGTATGAAGATACAAGGAGACCCAAACCCACAGAAATAAATGTCCCAAACAGTGAGGTGTCAAGGAGGAGAAGCAGGGATGAGAAAACAAAGACAGGATTCTGGGAACAGGAAGTCTTGCATAAGCAGATGGACTTTGCCAAGCAAGTTGATTAAGATGTGCAGCATCTTACATACAGTTTTAGGGGATAAATTATAACTCTGTCAGCAGAAACCTATTATGCGATGGGACGAAGTGAGCAGGAAGCTAATCAAGCCATGATACAGAGGGGAACATAGGATACTCCAGTGTTTCACAGACTGAGCACACACAGGTCTGATAACCACAACCCCTTAGTAGGGAAGAGCTGAGTTCCCAGGACACAAGATGTCAATTCTCATAGGCCTTGACTCCAGTCCATTACTGGCCTTGACAAACATACACCAGAATTTAGACAAGAAACTAAATTCTTTTTCCATATATTACAGCCTCAGGAAAGCCCAGAATAGGGCTAACCCTCAAGAAGGAAACTTCAAACCATTGCTGAATTAATTAGAAGAAAGGATAAATGTCACTCCAAGTTGTACTGGAATTCATGTTTTTTATAGTAATAGGTAAAAATATCATCCTGATAATGGGAAATACATATCATAAATACAAAATTAGTACTGTCCGTTCTATGGCTAGTATGAGAGGCATTTTTATTTTTGGTCCAGTTCTAAAGTTGATTTTATAACTATAAATTTCTACTTCCTATTTTTCACAAATATTGTAATGCCCCAAGAATACCAGTCTTTCTTACATTAAAATATATTTGCTTGTTATGGGAATGTTAAAGTTAAAAATAGGAATAGAACGTTCATGTGGTTATCACTGTTTACTTAGCCAGTTAAATAAAATACATTGAGAAAGTCTCTCCACAAAAGTGACCATTCCTCTTCTACTTTGTAAAAGAAGAAAATAATAAATAATTTGCTGCATGTTTTAAAGGCAGAGATTGCCTATACTAGAAACTGTCTTATTAACTGCACAAATTCCCAGGGGATTCCTGATTCTTAGTAGACATTACTTTTTAAAAATTCTCCATGAATTGAATGTGATTCAATTCAATATGTGTCAGTTTAGCTAAGCAAACATTTGTTAAGCAAGTAAACATGTTAATCTCTTTACTGTTAGAATATAAATTCTAAAGTCCATTAAAATATCTATGGATTTGCTGCTAAGGATGAATTATACATATACTTGAAACTTCAAGGACTTATGTAGGGATGATTGGAGAGCATTTCCTTTCTCATGAAAAAATTGTAGAAATTTAAGGGATTAAAAAAACTAGCTATGATTGTATTTTTTTGTTGGCATATGCATTGATTAAGTTTGCTTCTTGTACTGTAAAAACAGAGCAATTAAGGAGCACTATACCTTGACTATGTATTATTATTTCTAATGAAGTTCTTCTGTAAATACTTACTTGTAGCATCTGAACTATGGTGAAATGGTTAGAAGAAAATTTAGGAAAATGAGATCACAATACTAGCGATTTCAGCTGGTCATACAGTAGCACTTAGTTATTGAAAATCTGGAAAACTAGTACAGCAGTATTAACTTATTAGACTTAATATCCAATAATGAGTATTGACTTTGCTGAAAGTTAAGGCTTGAACACTATATATTCTTTAATACCACACTTGGACATTGCAAACAAGTGCATTGATCCAACCAATGACATAATACAGATGTTCAAATATGATGCAGGAACTCAAGAAACATAAAAATCAATGAAAACAATTTGTTCAAAAATTATTAAGTCTACAGTAAAAGTCTCTAATGGGAGTGAAATCATTGAAACCCCAGATTAAGTATCCAAAAGAATAATAAAAATGTGACAGGGCTGGAGAGATGGCTCAGAGGTTAAGAGCGCTGACTGCTCTTCCAGAGGTCCTGAGTTCAATTCCCAGCAACCACATGGTGGCTCACAACCATCTGTAACAAGATCTGGTGCCCTCTTCTGGCCTGCATGCTGTATACATAATAAAGAAATAAATAAATCTTTAAAAAAAAAAAATGTGACAAATGAAATCAAAGAGGATACAAGTTCCTGAATGATGTAAAATAGAACACAAATTAACAAGACATGGAGGATGATTCATGATATAAAAAAAATTGAATAATAAAGAAAATACAATAAAATTTTAGAAATGCAAAGCCTAATAGTCCAAATAAAATGAAAATGGAGTGAGAAAATCTCAGCAATAGGGTAAATCAAGTAGAGTACAGAAATAAGGATGTGAAGATAGGTAGCTGAATTATAACATACAGAAAATAGCAAAGAACCCAACAAATAAACACACAGAGCCACTACTAGACAAGACCAAAAAAGAAAAACACCATGGCATATCACTCAAAACACTTAATATACAGAACAAAGAAAAATATTGAATACTACAAGAGATAAAACAAGTCACATATAAAGAAAAGCTCAACAGAATAACATTTGATTTCTCAATGGAACTCAGTAAGTTAGAGGAGCCCAGAGCAATATATCTTGCCTTTTTTTTTTTTTTTTTTGACTGTGGCTTCCTCTTTATTGGACTCTTTGTAAATGACACACAGATCTACAGTTAAATAATTATTAAAATGCCAGCCAGGACTACAGCCCTGGACCAGGGATCCAAACCAGAAGCAATAAGGCATGGGGGTGATGGGCTGGTAGTATTCCTCCAACATCATCAAAACCCATAAAACAAGGCTCTTGAATCCTTCCAGGGCCAGACCAGGGCTTGGGCCCTTGGGTTAACCCTGGGACCCCTGGCTGCATCTCTCAGGGCAATGTAACCAGCAAGGGTCTGGAGGGAACAGCCAGCTGAGTCCAGACATAGACAGACCCAAATGGAAGCAAGATGGGAAGCAAACAGGTGCTGTCCAGCTGGAGATAAGATGCAGTGAAGGCAGGCTGAGGGGGAGGCTGGGGGCCGGATTGCAGCAACGTGGGAGCGCAGCCCCAGGGTCCTGTCCTGAGTGGCTGGTCAGGGGTCAGCTGGCAGACTCCAGGTGGCATTCCTGACACCAGCCTGGCTGAGGGCTCACGTTGTGGGTCCTCTTGGTGAGCTGGGGCTCCTCATCTACCAGCTTGAATATGAGGTGCTCCTTGTAAGCCAGGATGTCTCCAGGACACTTAGTGATGGTCTGCTTCTCACAGACCCACATCTCCTGGGCAACCTGCTGGATGAGTCTGAAGTCATTGTTGACTAGCGTCATACTACCCTCAAACTCATTGATGGCATCTGGCAGTGCATCAATGGTCTCTATGTCCAGGTGATTGGTAAGCTCATCCAGAAAGAGCATGTGAGGGTTCTGCCGGGCCAGCCATGCCAGACACACTCGGCACTTCTGCCCATCCGACAGGTTCCGGATTGGGCTCACCTGCTGTTTCCCAGTGAGGCCGTATCTCCCAATGATCTTCATCATCTCCTCCTTCTCCTTGATCCTGGGTAGCACTTTAGCATATACTCCAATGGTGAAAGGTTCAGGTCCAGCTGCTCCTGTAAGTGCTGATGGGAACTCTTGACATGAGAATGCTTCCGGATCATTCCATCTGTGGGTAGAAGCTCTCCAGTTAGCAACTTCAAAAGAGTGGACTTCCCTGCACCGTCCTACCAGAGCCACTCCTGTGTAAAGGTCAATGCCAAATTCTAGATTATTATAGATGTAAGGCCCATCTTTTATATACTTGAAGCTCACGTTCTGCACCATAATGACAGGTGGTGGGATTTTACCACACGGTGGGAAATAAAACAACAGCGTCTTGTCACTCACAACCCTTTCTATCCGTCCTGATGCCATCATTTTCTGTAGCGCTTTCTCTTTGCTTTGAGCCTGCTGGGCCAGCTTGGCACTGCCATGGCCAAACCTGGCAATGTAGTTATATATGTGTGCAATCTGGTCCTGCTCCCAGGGAAACCTCTTCATCTGGTTCTCCTCCAGCTGCAGCGGTGTCTTCACATACTGGTCATAATTACCCGTGTAATACTTGAGTTTCTTGTTGCGCATTTGGATAATATTGGTACAGACCCCATTCAGAAAGTCTGTGGGAGTGGGACACAAGGACCAGGATGTGCTTGAAAGTCTTAAATTCCTCTCCCAGCCACACACAAGCATCCAGGTCCAGGTGGTTGGTAGGCTCACCAGAAGCAGCGTGAAGGGCCGCATAAAGAGGGCTCTTGCAAGAGCAACTCTTATCCGCCAGCCACCACTGAAGTCTTTCAGCTTCTTGCGCTGCATGGCAGGTGTGAAACCCAATCTGTGCAAGATCCTTGAGGCTCTCTTTTCGGCTTTGTCGGCGTCCAGCTCTTCCAGCTGCTCATAGAGTTCCATGAGATTCTCACACTCTGCATCCCCATGAGCTAGGCGCTCAGCCTCCCTCTCCAGCATGGCCAACTCTGTGTCCACCTCCATCACACACTGCAAGGGTGTCTTTTCGCTAGGAGGCATCTTGCAAGTGAGATGGTAGCTGTCTATGTGCTCAGGGATGGGCACGTCACGTTTCCCAATAGCAGAGACAGCATGGACTTTCCGATTCCATTTAAGTCAATGAGGCCATAAAGACGGCCTGAGTTTAGTTCCCGTTTGGTGTCACTGAGCAGCTCTTGACCAGGAAAAGTGAGCGAGAGGTTGATGGTGTGGACGTCAGTATTGTTGAGGTGACAGTGTGAGCAGCAGCTTTCTTCATCTCTAAGTCCTCTAGCTCCTTGGTCAGCAAATCCACTTCTGTGGTCTCTCGGCCATTGGCCTCCTCATTTTTCTCCTCTACCACCTGAGGTTCTGTGACGGCGTCTCCATTTTCCTCATGTCCCTTTCTGGGCCGCTGTTGAGCTTTGGCAGCTTCCTTCTTTTTGGCTGCCTTCTTCTTGGCCAGGTGGGAGGGCATGGCGATGAGCCACGTGGGTAGTTACTGTTCTTTCAGGAGTGGGGCCTCGCCGCTCCGCCTTTGTTGCAACAGAGCTGCCGATATATCTCAAGTCTTAAGTAAACATAATGCCATTCATACTCTGCAAAATTGTGTGCCATACTTGAAGAAGAGAAACTTCCCGTGATCCAAATAGCCTAAGAAATGATATCCAACAACAACAACAACAAAAAAAAAAAAGTTGCTGACAAGAAATCTGGGAGCAATAATTTGAATTGAATAAAGGAATAAGCACAGTCAAAGACTGGAAAAAAAATGAAGCTATAATATAATGAAAAACAAACCATAACTAAGAACACAAACAACAAAAAGAATATCAGAGTGACTGCAATCTATACACTCTTTTCAATAATGTCTCTAAATACTGAAGTCTGCAACACTCCACAGGGGCCTCGAAGCACACCAATGGTGCCTTTTATGAACACCTGCATATAAAATAATGTATGGATAAAGGGGTTTACTTCATGACTCACTGAATCACACTGCAGCTTCCATAGGAGATTTTCCCTTTCTTCCTTTTTTTTTCCCTTTTCTCTTAAATTTTATTTTGTTTTATTTTGGGGTGGAGGGAGATGGGTGGGATTGGGAGACATGATGTGAAAGACACAAAGAATAAATAAAAAGAAAGGTTTTTTTTAAAAAAAAGCAATGAAAAAAGGAGACAAAAAGCAAAAACAATAAGAAAGCAAAAGCACAAATGTCATCTATGAGACACCATGAAAATATTGTCTTTTCCTATCCTCTCTGTGTTTGGTTCCCTTTCTCCTTCCATCTTTCACTTTTACCCCTTGATAGCACTTGCTTACTACTTTACTTCTCTTTAAAACAGCTTCTTCCCTTCCTTCCCAGATTGTCTCTATTTTCCCAAGCTCTATATACTGTATTCCATATGCTATATGCTATATACTATATTCCTCAGGTTATATATTCAAATACAAAGATTTAGAACTAGAGTCCACAAGAGAGATCTATAGCATTTGAGATTCTGTTCTGGGTTATCACACTCATATTTTCGAGTTCCAGCCATTATATGCAAAATTTAAGGACTCATTTTTCCTTAATATTTGAACAGAATTCTATTGAGTGTGTATATGTACCACATTTTCCTTATCCATTGAAAGACACATAGGTTGTTTCCATTTCCTAGCTATTGCGAATAAAGCAGCAATGACTATGGCTGAGTAAGTATCTCTGTAGCAAGCTGTTAAGTCCTTTGGGTATATGACAAGGAGTGGTATAGCTGGGTCATATGGTCTAATCAACTTTTAGATTTTTGAGAAGTCTCAGCACTCATTTCCCTAGAGGCTGGATCACTTAGTAGTTCTACCAACAACATATGAGAGTCCCCATTTCCCCATGCACATTGCTGTTGGTTGTTTTCTTGATGTTAGCCATTCTGACTGGGTAAGATCAAATCTCAAAATAGTTTAAGTATTTTCCTTATTGTTAAAAATAGTAAACACTTTTAAAACTATTTCTTACCCATTGTTTATGTCTTTTTTAGAAATTTATTCAAATTTGTAATTTTTTAAATTGGATGCTTCTTTTTTCTTAATGCTTGGTTTCTAGATTTCCTTGTATATTTTGGATATTTATCCTCTATCCGATGTACAGTTGGTAAAGATTCTATTCTGCTATTTAATTTCCTTGTCACTCAGTTGTGGTCTTTGATTTACAGTAGCATTTTAGCTTTATTAGTCCCAGTTCTCAACTATTGTCCTTAATTCCTGATCAGACGGAGTCTTATTCAGAAATTCTACATGATAAGTTTGGCTATTGAGACATTTTGTGCTTTCATGAATTTGGGGATTTTTTCCTCTGTTTATATGAAGAATACCATGGGGATATCTGTTGGGCTTGCACTGGATCTCTAAATTCCTTTTGATAAAATGGCTTCCAGAGATAAACATTTTATAAGCTTATTTTAAATACATATATGATATATACATATGTATAAACACATTATACATAAAGTTTTAATAAACAGTGACATGATGCTCCCCCTAGAGTCATAGATTATCAGCAAAAGTGCCATTGACAGGCATAGGAAACCCCTTCAAGTTGTGGATCAGAGGTGTCAAAATGTATAGGCTATAGTCATTATCTTTGGTTGTCTCCTAAAACTTGAAAGTAAGATTCTATTGAGGGAGATATTATATGCTTCAGACACAGAAGTTAGCAAAGTGAGTTAGAATTGTCCTGGAAGCCTCGTCCTGGAGTACTAGCTCTTGTGGTATTTGATGGTGTTATGTAAGCTGCAAAAAGAGAGAAGCAGACAAAAGTCCCACCTAGCTGTAAAGCCTATGGGTCACAATAACGGCTGGCAATTCACACTGTCTCCAGTGACTCAATAATGGCATCTTCATTTTGGGGAAGATCAACAGCTGTGCATTTGGACTTAAGTCTTAATAGGAAGGAATGTATGCTCGATATTATAAAACTAGTCTATTACCTTTAACTAGATTCATAAATATAAAAAAGTTCAATCAATAATGGGTTAATTAAATGAACAGCTTTTAAAATATGACATACAAATGACCTACAGAAGTACTTAAATACTTACAACAGCATATAATATAGTGCCTACCCTAGTTAAAAAAGAATGTAAGTTTTGCAATGGATGGGGAATATTACAGAGATTCACAACTCATCAAAATGGAGATAATAAGTGGTTATGTGGTACCCAACTCCAAATAGTGCAGCACCTACACATTAGGGCTCAGAGAACATCATGGGTGTGGATGTAGAGAAATGGATAAAAGACCTCTGTGTGAAATCAGAAACACTGAAAAGGCTAGAAGAAGACATCGACCCCAAGATATAGGCATAGAAAAGAACTTTCTGAATGTGTCATCATTTGTTTAGAAATAAGGCAAACAGTAGACAAATGGGATTTAATTAAAAAAAACACTTCTATATAGCAAAGAAATATTCAATTACCTGTAGAAAAAGTCCACAGAGCAAAAGAGAATCCTTATTATTATACTTTAATGAGAATTGCTATATTTGTGTATTCAGAATACACAAAAATTTCAAAATCAAATAATCAAGATAATGAACAAAAAAAACCCAAGTTATCCAATTAAAATTGAGCTATGGATTGAAACACAGTTCTCAAAAGAAGAAGCAAAAATGCCTAAGAAATATTTTTACAAGTGTTCAACATTCTTACCAATGAGAGAAATATATATTAAAAGTACTTTGTGATTTCATCTTATCATAGTGGAATGGTCAAGTTCAAGAAAAAAACCACAAATGTTGCATGAGCAAGAACATATTGGAAAAAGAAAGAAAGAGAGAGAGAGAAGAGAGAGAGAGAGAGAGAGAGAGAGAGAGAGAGAGAGAGAGAGAGAGGAGAGAGAGAGAGAAAGAAAACACCTCTAGGAAAAGTATCTAAGTACCTACAAATTTAATTACATGAATTTAAAACATTTTGTACAACAATAGAAACATTTATTAAGAGATAGTCTTGGCCGGACGGTGGTGGCGCACGCCTTTAATCCCAGCACTCGGGAGGCAGAGGCAGGCGGATCTCTGTGAGTTCGAGGCCAGCCTGGGCTACCAAGTGAGCTCCAGGAAAGGCGCAAAGCTACACAGAGAAACCCTGCCTCGGAAAACCAAAAAAAAAAAAAAAAAAAAAAAAAAAAAAAGAGATAGTCTTAAGAACCTGATAAATTTTTGGTAGTTATACATACCATACAACAAAAAATTAAGAAACTATAAAGATGTTTCAAAACAAATACATAAGAAAAGCTTAGCCTAATCAATAATGGCCAAATTAAATAACCCTTCTAAAATATGATAGACAAATGACTTACTTGTATTTGTATGATAAAATGTCCAACATCCTTAGCCATCAAGGAAATGTAAATTTGAACTGCATTGAGGCTTAATTTCATGCTACTCAGAATGAAAAATCATTAAAAATAATAATAATAACAAAGGCTAGCAAGGCTCTAGGGAAAATGGAATGCTTCTATGTTGATGGTAGGAATGTAAAGTAGTGCAGATAATATGGAAATTAGTATAAAGTTCCTCAGAATATTGAAAATGAGCTTCCATATAACTCAGCTACTGTTCCTGGCTCTATGTTCAAAAGCCTCTAATTCAGCATTACACACAGCTATTTGGCCATTCATGTTTATTGCCACATTATTCACAATGACAAAATTATAGAAACATCTTAGGCTTTAGTCATTAGACAAATGGAGAAATAGAATGCTGTGCATACACAAATTAGTGTTTTATCCCAACCAAAAAAAAGTGAGACTTTGGAAAATGATATCTTCATATTATAAAATATAAAACAGACACAGAAAATAAAATATCAAATATTTGTTCTCACATGGGCTTCTTGTGTGTGAGGGGCAGTTTGGAGTGGAAGAGTAAGGAAAGAGATGTCTTGATGGGTGGGGCATTTCAGAGTTAGGGAGAATCCTGGTGCCAGTGAAACTCCCAGGAACCCAAAAGAATGACCCCAGCTAAGACTCCTAACAATAGTGGAGAGGGTGCCTGAATTGGCCATCTCTGTAATCAAATTGGTGACTACCTTAGTTGTCATCAGAGAGCCTTTGACCAGTAACTGATGGAAACAGATGCAGAGGTCCATAGCCAAGCACTGGGACAAGCTTCGGGAGTCCTCCTGAAGAAAGGGAGGAGAAATTGTATAAGCCAGGGGGTCAAGGTCATGACAAGGGAACCCACACAGACAGCTGACCTGGGGTGGTGGGAGCTTATGGACACTGGAATGGCAGCTAGGGAGCCTGCATGGGACCAACCTAGGCCCTCTTCATGTGTGTGAAAGTTGTGTAGCTTGGTCTGTTTGAGGGACTCATAGCAGTGTGAGCAGGACCTGTCCCTGGCACTTGAGCTTGCTTTTGGGAATCTCCTCTGCATGCTTGGTTGCCTAGCCCAGCCTTTATGCAGGGGGTGGAGCTTGGTCTTGCCTCAACTTGACTTGCCATGCTTTGTTGACTCCCATGGGAGGCCTGTCCCTTTCTGAACAGAGATGGAGAAGTGTGTGTGTATGTGTGTGTGTGTGTGTGTGTGTGTGTGTGTGTGTGTTGTGGGGGGGGGGGAGGGGGGGGTAAATAGGAGGTGTGGGGAAGGGAACATGAGGAGAGGATGGATGGAAAACTGTGGTCAGGATGTAAAATAAATGAAAAAATAATTAATTAAAAATAAAATATTATAAAAAGAGAGAGACAGGAATGAAAGGAAATTTGTTACAAAGAATAAAGGGAAAAGTTTGGAGGATGAATATAGTGAATATATGAGGTAAATTGACAGAGATTATTTTTACATATCCAAGTGCAAGCTACAATGAATGCATGCCAATATAAATAAGTGGATACCCAATAAAAAATAAAAATATAAATGTCTCTGTCATTGTCAAGACTGTAACTGAATGACATTAAATTTGTTGACACTGTACTAAGAACATTGCTGTGGATATCATTCTGTATAAATAAAACACTGATTGGCCAGTGGCCAGGCAGGAAGTATAGGCGGGACAAGGAGAGAGGAGAATTCTGGGAAGTAAAAGGCTGAGTCAGGGAGACACTGCCAGCTACCACCATGACAAGCGGCATGTGAAGATGCCGGTAAGCCATGAGCCACGTGGCAAGGTATAGATTTATAGAAATGGGTTAATTTAAGATATAAGAACAGTTAGCAAGAAGCCTGCCACAGCCATACAGTTTGTAAATAATATAAGCGTCTGTGTGTTTATTTTATAAGTGGGCTGTCGGACTGCCGGGACTTGGCAGGACCCGGAGAGAAAACTCCAGCTACAGAACATTTTAGTCAAATTATGAATTTTGAAATAAATATTTAGGAAACTATGTTGGGGGGGGGATGAAGTGGTGACTGTGGTTAAGAGCACATACTGCTCTTGCAGGAAAACCAAATTTCATTTTCAGTATGCCTGTCAGGTACTCATAAACACATGGACCTCTAACTCCAGTGAATTTAACATCTCTAACCTCCTTGGACACATGAGTTCATGTATACAGACACCTGTTTACACAATTAAAAATAATAAAAACTGTCTTCAAAAACCAAAAAATATGTAGTTAGAATTGAGCTGAGTATCTACAATCATGAAACAATTTCCAGGAAGTCTGTTTTCAAGTAAATTGCATTGTATTTATAGGTCTACATCTTATCAAGCTAGGTCTTTTGAGGAGTGAAGCCCATTTCAATTTTCTGATTTAAGCTACATAGATAGATAGAACTAAATTCTTAGTCTGAAATGTAAAATTTTATGAATAGAATACAATTGGAGCTAATGTGAGTAAACAGTCAATAAACTCAGAAACTCATTTGATGACATTTCAATAAATTAGTAGGTGGAAATCATAGTGGCAAACCAAATAATTTGAATATGATTTGCATGAATCTCTGTAGTGTAAGGACTTTTCTTTCTTTTGATAAAACTATGATATGTATATATGTATCTAGGTCTAACCTGCCTCTAAAAAGTATAAGCTATGCTTGTGAAGTTGCTTATAACCTTCAGATCCAACAAGGAAATTAATAATATTCTGACAGAGACAAAGGGTTAGAATTAGAAGATGAAAAGGTGGAACATAAACGTGTAGTTTTCTAGAGGCTGTTTGCCACACAGTATAATTTTGTGGTTTAGTTTATAGTGCTGAAGTCTCTGAAGTGAGGAAACAAAGCTTAGACACACCCTAGGTAAAACACTGATACAGAGTCCTTCTTAGTCGCAGAACAAAGAGCAATAGAGAACCAACAAGACTGCCCTCGCTCAAGTGGTTGTATAAGCATTGTGTGTATCAAAACATGATGGTGGGTAGAATGATAATTACAGTCATTAACAGCAATATTAATAAAGAAGGGGACATGAATAATCATATCAAATACAATGAGAAAACTGCAACCAAAAGCCGTCTAATTTCTCATGTGTTTAATGAATGAATTAATCCTATTAAGTGAATGTCAAATACTCAGTTCAGTAATTTAAAATAATTTTGACTTCATAGTGTATAAAGGTCCCTGGGGGGAGAAAATCAATTATAAATTCTTTCTTGGAAGGGATCCCTCACTTTAATTAAAATAATTCTCTCAATTTCAAGAAAAGGTTGTTGTCTCTTGGGGGCCTGCTCTTTTCTGAAGGGAAACAATGGAGAGGGGATCTGTGGGAGAGATGATGTGGAGGGGGAGCTGGGAGGAGTGGAGAGATGATGTGGAGGGGGAGCTGGGAGGAGTGGAGAGAGGGGAAACCGTGGTCAGGATGCATTGTATAGGAGACTAAACAACAAAATGAGTGAGTGAAAAAAAAAGAAGAAAAGTGTGAAACTCATGGTTGAAAAAACAGAATCTAAGGGAAGAAGAGATGATATGTAAGTACCAGTAGACACAAAAGAAAGTAGAATCATATGCAACAAGTGGTTGTGGATTGTAATTATTGGACATGAGAGTAAATAAATACAATTAAGATTTTTTTCTATAAGTAAAGCATTTAACAAAATATGCCAACAGTCCTATATTTAATAAGAAAGACCTTTATGGGCTAGTAAGTAAACTTACTGAGTAAAAACCTGTCACCATACACATTCAATACCTGAGACATGCTAAGGTGATGTAAACCTTTGCTGTTTTTCCTCTGACATGGTCGAGATGGTAAATGTGCCTAAACACTACAAACATACACACAAAGAAATAAAATATATGTAATTTTCTAAACATTAAAGGAAGTATTTTTAGAAGTAAAAGCAAGATATTTTATAATTTAAAATACACATCAGGTATAGAAATCTCTATATAGCTGATAGAAAAATTATTAGTTGAAAAATATAGGAAGCCGGGCGGTTGTGGCGCACGCCTTTAATCCCAGCACTCGGGAGGCAGAGCCAGGCGGATCTCTGTGAGTTCGAGGCCAGTCTGGTCTCCCAAGCGAGTTCCAGGAAAGGTGCAAAGCTACACAGAGAAACCCTGTCTCGAAAAACCAAAAAAAAAAA